>JAFVLL020041110.1:0-11213 GCA_021397915.2 Tor tambroides | reverse complement strand
TATATATATTTTTTTGTTAGTTTTCCTCTGCACTCTCAGAAAAAAAGGTACAACTGTAGTGGTACCTTTTCAAAAGGTACGTCTTTGTACATTATTTACCTCTAAAGGTGCATCTAAGTACCTTAGAGGTATATTTTAGTACCTATAATGCACATATTAGTACCTAAATGGTAGGCCTACCTGTTTGAAGGGTACTGCTAGTGATAGATTTTGTACTTTTTTTTTCCCCGAGAATGATGGATTCTGGATAAGATAAATAAAAAATAAAAAACCTCAGGGATCTGAAACTTTGCAAATGCATGAGATGAGAAGTCTGGCTCAGCATCTCTCTCTCTCTCTGTCTCGACCCCTCTAGACTCTCACACTGAGTCTGATTCCTGACAGAGCGGCTTGTTTTCTGACCACATCCAGCTGGCACCACAAGAGCGGCGTGTGCTCCACCGCCCCCATTAGCATCACATTCACTCCAGCGCCTTTAATGAGCCGTCACGGGCCAACCCTAACAAAACACACAGCCTGACGGGCCTCTGTTTACTCACAAAACCGTGAAACGCCACAGCCACGCTCCTTTACTGACACAGACTCCCGACAGCTCCACAGCGATGATGCACGGGCCACAATGTAAACAGAGATGCGTCTGATCGCTGCCGTGTTGTTTATAGACTCCAGCTCAAGCCCAAAGCAGCCGTTTGTCATCGCAGAGCCCGTAAAACAATGCTTTCATGCGCCGGGTGATGAAAACCGTCCGTTTATGGAGCGACCGCCGTTCTTCGACAGATCGTCTGATATAGACAGGTGGGGTATAAATAGAGGCTAATTGTACGTGGTATTTAGGAAACTGTGTAATTTGCGCTTTTGGACGGCATGAGTGCGATCTGTAATCAGCGCTTGCGCACGCTCGAGCACACGGCTGTGTTTAGGGGGCTGGCACGAGCGACCGTGCTCCAAACTGTGGTTTCCAGTGCCGCTCGCTTTGAGATTTCCTGCTGCGTCTTGATTTTTAGATGATAAATGCATATTTAGGGGCCTCACTCGCACCAAACCGCTCCAAGCTCAGACTAGTTTTTGTTTTTAGACTCTGGCTTGTGGTTTGGTGCATCCCTAACCTCCTCATCACCGTGAGATGCAGCTATCCATTTTTAGTTATGTTTATGTTTTAGATTTAATACAAGGTATAATAAACAAGATACAAACTATGTCAGCAGCATATCTGACATTATTTCTTGAGAAAATAATATTGATATTATTCTTTATAGTAGGCCCCTATGTTTTCAAAATATTTATTTATTGTTTGTTTGTTTAAATAATGCCATTATATATTTTTATTTTAAATATAATATTCATTTTTCAAAATATTTATTCATTTGGAAAAAAAAAATTCAAGTAATGTTACACTTTATTTTTTTATTTTAATGTATTTATATTTTAGATTTAAACAATTAATAAATCATAAGTATTTACATATTTATTTCATTGTATTTATTTTATTTAAATATTCATAAGTAGACATTTATTTTATTTTATGAATTTTATTTATTAATTTTATTAATATATTTGTCAAATTATTATCAGAATATAGCGCAGTTTATCAAAATCACAATGTTTAATTTTATTTAATTTAGTTAATTTTTTATTTTAGATGTAATTTAATCATAAATAAACTTTTTTTAGTTTTTGTTTTATTTTATTAATATATTTGTCAAATATTACAATATAGCACAATATATCAAAATCACAATGTTTAATTTTATTCATATAATTTTATTTAATTCTAATTTTAATTTTATATTTATTTTAGATGTAATTTAAGTATAAATAAACATTTAATAAATTTTATTAACTTTTTATTTTATTAATTTTATTAATATATTTGTCAGAGACCACAATATAGCACGATATTTCAAAATCAATGTTTAATTTTATTAATTTTAATTTTAATGTATTTTATTTTAGATTTATGCAAGATGTAATTTAATTAAATAAATAATAATAATTAGCCATTTATTTATTTATTTATCCATTAATACATTTGTCAAATAAATTACAATTTTTAATGAATTATTTTTTTTTATTTTATTGTATTTTTAATTTAAACTATTATTAAAGTGAAAATCGTAATTATTTACTTATTTACTCAATTTTTTATTAATTTTTAGATAGTAAATAAGTAAACATTTAATTTTTTTATTCATTTTATTTAATATATCTAAAATCACAATGACAGTTATGCACATAGAGTGGGTAAAATTACGCTCTATATTGCAGTCTGTAAACCTAATAACCTGATAATTTTCCCTCGAGGATTCCAGCAAGGGACTTGACAAATCTATCCGTACAGCATCTGTTTTCACCATTTCTGCAATTATGTCAGTAGTTCATCCATCTAATCAGTCCCACCGCTAAAAGAGCAATTTAGACACTTCACAGCTCGAATAATAAACAGTCGTTTACTGAATGATTCATGTAAGCGCTTTAACAGAAATACAAGCCTTACGTTTCTGTTTTTAAACCCTGGCTGCTTGTCTTCCTTTGTAAGCGCATTACTGAATCTGAAACATAATTCATAACCTCTGAAGGGTCACCGTGTTTGATGGAGTTTCATTCCCAGCATGCTTTGCTGTCACGTTCTGCGGGTCTTTTGCGGTTTGCATTCATTAGGAAACTCATGGTGTCGCTCAGGTCTTTAGGAGACGCGTGTTTTCTTGATGCATGTGTCTCTGTGTGTGTGTTTCAAATTACAGAGCTGAGAATACTCCTCATAGTTTCAGGCCGCGCTGGTGCGGTGCGGTCCCTGGCAGCGAGAGGAAACAGGAAAGGGAATATTTTCTGGACACGGGGGCCAGATTTCTCGATTTCGGCTTCTGCTGCTTTTTGTGAAATCAGAGAGGCTTTGGAATGGAGAGGGCAAAAAACGCAGACTGAGCGACTGCAGGGGTTTGTGGGAGACGCGCACAGACGCACACAGAAGAAGGAACGAGTACGCTGGGTATATATTAGTCCTGCGGGTTACACTTACACCAGAATACACCGAAAACAAACAGTGTACGCTTCAGCAGGAGAATGGAAGAAGTCCATAATTCACAGCTGATAATAGGAGAAGCGCCATTAAATCCAGATGAAGTATAACGGAAAGTGCTTTCGTTCTGTTTAACGTTAATTCTTTTCATTTGAGACCGTCCTAGTGGGACCTTTTGATATGAGCATCTCAAGAGAAGCATCTCATTTTGTGATTAAAGACAAAGCAGACTTGTGGTGTGCCATGGAGCGTTTGCTATGGGTTTATTTCCATATGTAATGTTGAGCATTATTAATATGTATAAAGATGAAAGCTTTTTATTGTTTCTGAAAGAAGTCTGGCTGCATTTATTATTAATCAAATATACAGTAAAATTAGTCAAATTGTAAAAAAAAAAAAAAAATTACAATTTAAAAGAACTGTTTACTATTTGAATATATATTAAAATGTAATTTATTTCTGTGATCAAAGCTGAATTTTCAGCATCATTACTCCAGTCTTCAGTGTCACATGATCCTTCAGAAATCATTCTAATATGCTGATTGCTGCTCAAGAAACATTTATGATTATGCTCAGTGTTGAAAACAGCTGTGCTGCTTCATATTTTTGTGGAAACTGTGAGATATTTAAAAGTTTGGGATAAGTATGAGTTAAAAAAGGCATTTATAACATTACAAAAGATTTCTGTTTCAAATACATGCTGTTCTTTTGAAATATTGTTTGTAAAAAAAAATCCCAGGAAAAAAATCTCACAAAAATATAAACTGTTTTCAACATTAATGATATTCAGAAATGTTTCCTGAGCAGCAAATCAGCATATTAGACTGATTTCTGAAGGATCATGTGACACTGAAGACTGAAGTAACGATGCTGAAAATTCAGCATAATATCACAGAAATAAATTACATTTTTATAAACACTCAAACAGAAAATGGTGATTTGAAATTGTAAAACTATTTCACTATTTTTTCAGTTTTTACTGTATATTTGATCAAATAAATGCAGGCTTGGAGAGCAGAAGATCTATGAAAATATCAGTACATTATACTTTAATGCAAGATGCACTCTGTATTTGTATTTTTGTAAACTTTACTATGATGCTGAAACGTAATCATGCGGTCAAGTTTTAAGGTTAGCAGTGAGGGCTCGTGGTGGTTGAACTGATTTAAAATGATGAGTAGCTGTTGAAGTGAGCAGCTGGATCTTAAGGCAGTCTTGGCCGAGCAACAGTTCCAGAGTTTCTGGCTTCTAAACGTCTTTCTGTCGAAGTTTGAAATGAAAAAAAAAGTTAAATGCTCACAGCTCGAGTTATTCCCAGTGAACCTGGCTGTGCAATTTCCATATGCAGAAAAAAAGTGTTTACTGTTAAGGGACGTGTAATGCAAACATTACGTTCTATAGTGTCAACATTTGTAAATATGATATGCAACATTTATTGTTTTGCTCCAGGAAAATTTGACAGCATTGTGCAAAAATGTGACGTTGATTTATGTGGAAGGGGATGTTTGCTGGCAATGGTTTATCAGCTATTAAAATATATCCCATTTACCCAATCCAGGATTATTTGTTTCACTTTAAAGACAGTTTTCGCTATAATAAGAGTTTCAGAAAGACGTACTGTGCACCATCATGACTGTGCTGAATAGTATTCATAGCATTGCTCTGTTACTGTAAACACTTCAGAGTGATGTTCACTGTAAGAATGCAGGACATGAGGGGAGGAAAACAGAAAAAATATATATTTATAATATTATCATTTTTTTATATTAATTGATTGATTAATTAATGCTATGTATTTATTTATTTTTACTTTTTATGCATGTATTTATACTTTTTTTACGTTTATTTACTTGTATGTTTTTTTAAATGTTTCATTATTTATTAATTCAATAATTTCACATTTAATTACTTATTTTGTTTGTTTATTTACCTATTTGTATTTATTTATTTATACATTTATGTATTAATTTATTAATATTCTTTACTTATTTATTTTAAAAAATAAACAAAATTGGTATGAGTAAAATATATTTGTTTTACATATTTAGTTTAATTTTTTTTATCCATTTATGCTTATTTTGTGTTTACATATTTAGTTTTAATTATTTTTCTTTACATTTATTTTCACTTACTTTTATTTATTTATTTATTTATTAATTTAATTTATTCTTACTTATTTTTGTTTATTAATTTATTTTTATGCATTCAATAATTTCACTTAATTACTTATTTTGTTTATTAACCTATTTTAATTAATCAATTTATTTATTTGTATATTTATTCATTCATTGATTTTAATTAATTAATTTATACATTTTTTATATATTAATTTATTTTGTATTCTTTACCTGTTTGTTTTGTTTGTTTTTCTTATTTATTTAAAAATATAAACAAGGAAAAATATTTATTTATTGTGTATTTATTTATTTTTACTTTTTATTTAATTATGGATTTAGGTCAACTTTTTGTGTTTACATTTAATCACTTTTACTTATGTTTTTAATTGACATTTATGTTTTTATTTTTTTCATTTATTAATTTATTTTTTACTTTTGTTTATAATTATTTACTTTTAATTATTTGTATTTATTTATATATTTATACATTTGTTATGAATTTATTTTTATTAATGAATTTATTTATACTTATTTTATTTACCTAGTTTTATTTTTTATTAATTATATTTTCACTCACTCACTAACTTTCCTTGAGTCCAGTATCCATATAGTGTTATGTATATGTATACTGATCCTGTGACAAAAGAATCAACCGTAGGCCTGTTATCACAGTGTTTAACAGTATAATGGCATGAATCTATAGCTGGCGATATATTTCTCTGTAGCGATGCAGAGCTCATGATTTACTCTTTAATGTCTGTCATTGTTCTTGCAGATGAAGCAGGCAGTTTTCATAAACGCCTCATACTCGACTGCCAGGCAAATATGTGATAAGCGGATAATTGTTTTACCAGGACTTTCTAACCACTGACCGTCCGTGCCGTCCAAATCGCCGTCTCAGCCGTAGTAACGCACAAGCATGTAAATATTGATTCTGGATCAGCGTAATGTTTTTCCCATCAGGTCTGTTTGAAACGGCTCCTCTGGCTCGTGTGAATTCAGAAACACGAGCAGGTCTTCAGCGTCACCTGCCTGCTGATCTTCATCTGCTCACGGCTGAGCTGTTTTCTGCGGTCGTGTGCTGTGTTTTGGGCTCTCTCAGGCCGCTGTGTTTGCTGTGTTAGTGTTGGCCGGCAGGTACAGACCCGTGGCTGACCGCCAATATGACACACATGCTTCTCATTCGTCTAATGATTTCCGGCAGTTATTTTCTTTAAAGCACATGTAACACATTGTGATCCTGCATATCTGAGATCTGTCTTGTGTAATTTTGGACACCATTGCAAGGTGCCTTTTCTTTTTTTCTTTTTTTTCTTTTTTTAGTTTGGTAAGCCAGCAGATTGTATAGATAGATAGATAGATAGATAGATAGATAGATAGATTTATAGATTTATTTATTTATTTATTTATTTACTTTATACCATTATGTAGTATTTCCTTTTACATTTTACATAAGAATAGATACATATAATGTTTATATATATATATATATATATATATATATATATATAATATAACATAACATAACATAACATATTAACAGTTTATATAAATTGTGTTTTTCTTTGTATTTGTAAATATACAAGTTATATATAGAAATTGTCATTTTATATAATTACTCACAATGATATATACATTGCACACATGATATTCCATCTATAATATAGATTATTTGAAAATAAATAATGTGTATTTTAATTATATAATATAATATAATATTTTATTATGTAATAAATACATATTGGTTTTTATTATACGTATAAAATATGAAAACTAAATTTTAATATTTTAAAATTTTATATAATTATATATGTAAAAAAGATTATACTATACACAGTGATTTACATGGTATGCCTAATATACCATCTATGATATAGATTGTTTAAAAATCAATAATACAGTTTGTAATATTTATAAAATATTTATTATTTCGTAAATACATATACTTTTTATATTTTATATAATAAAATTGAATTCTGATTAAACGGAAAAGCATACATTATGTAGACAATATACATAATATATCTTTCTATGATATAGTTCTATTTAAAAATAAATCATACATTTTGTAATATTTTAGATACTATATTAAAATAGAAGTCTGAATAATAAAGAAAAAGCAAACATTTATTTCATTTAAAATATTAATATAATTTAATATTATGTTTACTATAGTTTCACATATATTATTTATAATATTTAAAAAAAAAAAGAATGCACTGTACACTAGTTTAATTTGTACGATAATTTACTTGTACATCAAAGCAATTCTAAAGACTGAATTATGTTTTGGTCCTTTAGAAATGTGATTTAATTAGTTTTTTGAAGTTCATAGACTCGTTTGGCTCTGTATGTTTCTCTCTAATGTTTTGTGGTTACTAGTTTTAGTGCATTTCCTCTTTTTTCACTTAGAACATGTTGAGCTAACTGATAAAATTGCTAGCTACTGTATAAACAAGCATATGGCAGTATCACGCCCATCATTTACAGAATTATGCACATCCACTTCATATATCTGTTTGATTTATTTCAATTTGAATTCAAATCTCAACATTCCGATCCATTCCGCCAAGTTCCACAGATTTTCCCGCCAAAATCAGTAGAGAAAATTTTTTAAAAATCTGGAGGTTCTGTTCGGGATTGAAGCGGCTGAGGGAGTCTGGAGATCTTTGCTATGGTGGTGCTAATGAAGAGGCTCTGTGAAGTCTGTGAGTTGTGTGTTTTTGGGCCAGCTGGCAGCGACGTGTGTTTTTCAGTGCCGAGGCCTCATTAGCAGAGCCGTTGCCCAGAGACGTTCCTCTTCTAGCTAATTATCCCAGCGCACACATGTGTCCGACACCTGGAGCCAAGATGGAGGCTGTGCGGCAGAGCTCTGGGAGGGAATCCTCCTCATCCCACGCCACGCCGCACGTCCCGAGGACTCTCAATCATCCGCTGGGGCCTGAAGATGACACCCTGAATCCCTAGGGAACCGGAGGAGAAGAGCAGACCAGATCAAGACCTGTGGTTCGTGTGAACTCCAGCTCTTCCCAAGCCTCTCATCTCCTGATCTTAGTGGCCTTGGACAGAAGAACTTTCCCATTGGACAGAGTTGAGATTTTGAGAGGTTTTGTGACTTGGGGCCTGAATGTTTGGGACACAGTTTGCAGTCGGTCAAACTTCTGTGATGCATTACCAGAGGAAATGATATCCTTGTTTTGCTCTGACAGCACATTCTACTGTACACCATCATCTCTGTGCTGAATAGTGTTCTTAGCATTGCTCTGTTACTGTAAACACTTCAAAGTAGAGATGTAGAGACACTGTAAGAAAACAGGACACACGGAAGAAAAAAGATATATTTAAAATATTATAGAAGTTTCTATTTATTTATACTTTCTTATTTTTATTTGTTTCTTTACATTAGTGAATTCTTTATTTATATTTATTTATGGATTTATTTATATTTATTTTACATATTTATTAACTCTTATTTGTTATTTTACTATTTTACTTTTATTTATTATTTAACTTTATTGATTTATTTTGTACTTTTTGTTTACATATGGATATATTTATATTTATTTACTGTTACTTGTACTTATTTATTTTGCTTATTTTATTTTTTTGTTTATTCATACTTATTTTTCTGTATTTATTTATTACTTATTTTTAATTTATATTACTTATTTTTATTTATTGGTTACGTATGGATACTTATATTTTTTACTGTTACTTTTACTTTTTTTTTTTCTTTTTTGTTTATTCATTATGTATTTATTTAATTATTATTTGCTTATTTTTATTTCTGAATTTACAGTTATGTGTAATTTTGTACTTATTTTTATTAATTATTTTTACTTTTTATTTATTCATGCTTATGTATTTATTTATTTACTTTATGAGTTTGTATATACTTATATTTGTATGTATTTATTTACTATTTTATTTGTACTTATTTAATTTTACTTTGTTTATTTTATTCATTTCTACTTACATAAATATAACTAAACATATAACTAAATGATAAATTTAAATATAAATTATAAAGTAAATATAAATAAATAAATGAAAGCATACAAAAATGTATATATTTATGAATTTTTTTATACATTTATTTACTTTTACCTACTTTCATTAATCAATGAATTTATACTGTTTACCTTTTCCTGTTTTTTTTTGTTGTTGTTGTTTTTTTTGTATCTCTATAGTGTTATGTCTGTGTATGTTTAGTGAGATCATATAGCCGTTATCACAGTGTTTAATAATATAACAGTGTGAGTTTGTTGCTGGAGTTGTATTGCTGTCTCGGGTGGGATGCAGAGCTCATGATTAGCACTGATGGCCTGAAGGATTCGGACACTGTTTTCAGTCTGTCCTCTGCGTACGCCCCTCTTCTGTGACTCATTAGCAGAGTAAACTAGAGAGCGAGCGGGAAAGCCGTTGACGGCTGTATCCATCATGAAGAGGGAGAGGGAGGTTCTGCTAACGAGTCTTTTCCTCAGCGGTTTATTTGTGTGACGTGTTTTCACAGGCTGCTCACACTGATTATAGCTGATGCTGAGGTTTCTGCAGGACTTTGTGTCTCAGACGTCTTGTGAAAAGTCAAGAAATGTGTTACGCTTTCATCTAGAGTGATGAAGTCTGAGACTTTACGCTGCGCACAAATCTGATGTGGTTTTCAAATCCAATTTTCAGGATTGGCTTTTCATTATGCTGATGAAATCTGATCCGTTTACACAGTGTTGTCAAGATCAGATGTATCTCCAGGTGTAGTTTCTTCAGTAATCACTGCAAAATGACATTTTAAAAGTTTAATTTAGTATTTATTTTACTTATTTTCCCGTTTTTTGGGGGGGGAGGGGGGGGGTTATTTTTAATATAAGTGTATTTTTAGTATTAAACCAAGTGAAGCAAAATACACTTATACACACTTTCTAACAATATTCAAAGGTCCCCTATGTAGTGGCCAGTTTTAGAGGTAATGCAAGTTATGTAATCAGATTACTTTTTTCAAGTAACTAGTACAGTAACCCATTACTTTTAAGTTTACAATGAAATATCTAAGTTACTTTTCAAATAAGTAGCGCAAGTTACTTTGTTTTCCCATTTGTTGACTGACAGCTCTCCTGCAGAGGCACTTCCTATTCAGTTGACTTTTGGGACCTTACAGTTGCCAAAAATATAACTTTTGTGTTTTTTGTTATTAGAAACAAATAAGCCCAGCCCAGGTAAGGCAAATGTAACGTAATGCATTACTTTCCATAAAAATTCACTAAGTGACACAATTAGTTACTTTTTTCATGGAGTAATACAATATTGCAATGCAATACTTTTAAAAGTAACTTTTCCCAGCACTGATAGTGGGCCCTTTGTTTGAGTCTTCACAGCCACATAAAGCACTACTGCAGATGAAACCAATATTCTCTTCCAGTTCTGGTTTTGGATAGGAAAGCGTCTGCTAATATGACAGATTTTCCGTTGGCGGTGGCAAGGCCATCTGCAGATGAAATTCAAGCCCATCGGAGCTCATTTGGAGGCGGTGGTCACCTGACGCACCGCAGAACTGCTGAACTTCAGTTAATAAAGCGTTGGCTGGGGCATCTGTGCTCTGCTGTTGAGCAGGAGTGTGAAGCGGTGGCCAGACACTTACTCGCTCCACTGCAGGAGTCACATGGTCGTCAGGTGTGCGGCCCACAGCCGAAAACTCAGACGGTCGGCGGGGAGATGCGGTCAGACCAGATACAGTGGTGATGATGATGATGTTCAGCTAGAATTAGCAGGTTAGCCTCACCTACTGGGGAGTGAGCTTATTTAAATGTCCATTAAGTTCTATTGCTAACATTGCTTGTTTGCATATCTATTCATTTCTATATAAAAATACATATTTTCAATTATATTCATATAATATTTAATATATATAGCATGATTTTTATATTTTTAAAATGTTTTAAAATATAAAAAATGCATTAAATTGTTGTTTTAAGTAATTTAGTGATTTATTTTTGTATTTATGCATTTATTCTAATCTTGATCTCAAAAGGATATTTTTTTCTTAAAGTAAAATATATGTACTATATATATATATATATATATACAGT
>JAFVLL020041109.1:0-14295 GCA_021397915.2 Tor tambroides | reverse complement strand
CCTGGCAACGGAGAAGAGACACCTGCTTCTCATCACTGCGGGCTGATCGGTCCCAGCTGAAGCGGCTTTGGGGAGCCCTACAAAAGCCGCGGGAAAACAGAAGTGGGACAACCCTGCTAATGTGTGTTTCTTGTCCTTCCCAGACAGCACTGGTTGACCGAGCAGCCCGCCACCCGCACCGAATCACCGAGCACGACACTCGGAGGAAACGAAGGGGAACCGAGCACCGGGCAGAAGAAGGACACCACACACCGCACACTTATCACATTGTTTGCACCTTTCTGTTCAATAAATACACCCTCCGGGGAATTTATCTCACTTTGCACGGACGTGTGATTCTTTAGCCCGTTACACTTATTAGATGCTGTCAGAACTGTAAGTTTCACTGTCTATGTAAACCCAAGTAAATGTACAATGCAGTAGAACCACGCTTCACGTAAATATACATATGAATACTCATGAGATCACGTGGGGTTATTAGTGCATATGTTCAGTTTTTGAGGACGGGACACACATATGTCTGAGTCTCTCGAGTGTCTCTAACAAGCTCACACTCACTCACATGTGAGCAGCAGAACTGCGTGGCATGTGTGCTGTTATTAGTGTTATTCTGGGATCTAATGATAACACAATGTTTCAAAAAGAATTGCCTAAAGAATTGTGAAAACTGGACAAAGTGAAATTATTCTGTCAGTCATTCTGGAGGGAGAAAGAAAAGATGCCATTTATCCTCAGTGATTGACAACATTAGTTCTGTTCCAAAACATTGTCAGCTGCCTTCCTAGATAAGGTTTCCAAACAGCCTTCTAACATAGACTGTATTGGCCAAATTTTGTTAATTTAAGATTAGCTGACAGAGTCAAGAGAAATCTCTCATATATAAATGTCCTGATGAAATGCAGATTATTGTACCAATAAAGGGATAGTTCACTCAAAAAAGAAAATTATGTCATTTACTTACCCTCGTGTCATTCCAAACCACAAATTAAATTATTTTTAATATTCTCTAGTCAGTTTTCAAAATCCATTGAAAGGCCATGCAACCAAGTATTTCAAGCTTTAAAAAGTACATAGGGACATCATCAAAATAATCCATATGAATGGAGTAATTCTAATATTTTTCTAATTTACAAATACTAATTTGAGCCTTCTGAAGAGACACAATCACTTTACATGTTGAATAGACTGAACAGACTGAAATATGAACATTGATCAACCCACATACATAGAGAACTTCAAATATGGTAAACTAAAACTCAAATGTGCATTACGCAGGAAAACCAACCAGGTTTGTTTGTGCATGTCGAGAAAGCTTCTGTTTTTATGCACTTTTTGAAAGTTTTTGATTAAATTTTGATTGCATTGACTCTCAGTGGATGGACAAAAATTACGTGAGACTATTAACAAATATTCATTTTGGTTTCAAGGATGAAACAGTCTTATGGGTTTGACATGAGGGTGAGAAAATGTTGACAGAATTTTCATTTTTGGGTGAGCTATCCCTTTATGAACCTTTTGAATATGTCTGTGTTTTTACTTCAAAGTTTTTTGTTAGTCAACATTCTCAGATTCTACATTCCTTTTTTTTTTTTTTTAACAGTGATTTCACATAGAATTTTACATTTAAATTTGAATAAAGGCAGTACAACAAATACTCTTGATGCAAATACTTTATTGAAAAAAAAAAACTATATTATGTTTTCTGCATTAATAAGAACAAGAATAAGAATATTGTTTTTTTTCCATTTTTTGCATTATGATAAAATAAAATGAAATAAAAAATTATAATGAAGTAAATAAATTATAATGAATCAAAATGCAAAAAAGAAAAAAAAAATGCAGGAAAAAAAAAAGGGAGAGAAAGGGGAAAACAAACATGGCAATGTATAAATAAAACCCAATATCTGCCCAAAATCATGAAATAAAATAATAATAATAAATGGCTTATTTCCATCTTTTCATTTCTGTGTGAGAAATTCGGACTCTTCTTAAGGACTGACACAATCATTTGAGCTGCTGTTGTGAGCGTTTGTTGATTTCAGGACCCTGGACAGCAGCTCAGAGAAAGCCTACAGTATGTGTCAGTGCCCCGAACAAACGCTGCATGGATCATACTGCATTAGCTTCAGTACTAATCACCCTCACCTTCAGGGAGCTCCTAAAGGCCTATCAGCGTTATTACCCTAACATTAGCAGTCATGTTGTTTTGTTCCCTTTGAATGAGAGTATCAGTATAACCTGAGACTGATGATGTTCAGTCTCCCATGAGTATTGCTTCTCTCAGATGATGGGGCCGGTGGCAATCTTCTTTTTTACCCTTGTTTGGCTCCAGCTCAAAAGGTATTCCCTGATTTATTTTTATTTTTCTAAAGCTTCATAATTGGAGGTTGCCGGGATAATACTGGACTGAAAATAAAGACGAAGACAGATGTGCATATGTGATAATTAACTCCTTCCCAATGGAGAGTCACTGGCCCGTGAGGCACGATATATCGCACTGCCAGCCCACTAAAGGCCATGTTTTGGGAATCTGACAGTGGCCAGCAGCATGCTAATGTCACACTTTTGATGAGGAGACACACTTCCAAAGTGTGACAACAGCTTCACCCTTGGAGAAAGGAGAGAGTGTGAGAGAACAGAACAAGAGACAAACAAAGAGCGACACAGACTGCATCTTTAATAGCACATGCATGAGAAAGATGTGTCAGTGAAACAAAGCAAGACCTCAGTGGAAGAGCAGGATTTCTCTGAATCTGGGTGACTGTCTTTAGTGTTGTGAGCATCAAGCACACATATAATTATTACAGTAGAAAACCTCTTAACAAAGGGAAACCAAGCTGCATCTTCTTTTAAAACACAAGCACACTGATTTGTAATGCTCATCCAAATATTTCTGTTTTGGTGTACTGCGCAGTCTTACTAAGAGTTACAGATATGCAATGTTTAATTCACTAAATAATACAGTGTTTGTGCATAAAACCAGTATATAACTGCTTTATCTTTAAAAAAAAAAAAAAAAATTAAATAATGGGAACGGCTGGCTTTCACAAAAGCATATACCATTGATTAACAATCTCATAACTCACAGTAGGTCTGTCTTTAAAGGTTTATTAGTTATCATTAAAAATCTGTTTCCCTATGGAGAAAATTAATGGAGTTTTTACTTTGGGAACCGACTGTTGCGCTCTGTTTTGATAAACACGCTTCCTCATTTACAATACTCTAGATTCAAAACGTTAGAAGGAGAATAAGAACAGATTCATGTGTATACACACCTATTGTGAATCCTACAGGAATTTTGTCTGAGAATCTTTTATTTGCACACATGTAAAAGCATGTGTATGCAGGTATTGGTTTGTGACACACAATGCTGAATCTATTGAGAAAACAGATTCAATTAATAAAGGGCTGTCCTTGGAGAATGGCAGCCAAATATGAACCATTGCCATTCGGCCATGCTTTGTTCTGCATAATGCATAATTTGACGAATCCTCTCTGTAAATTCAATACAATGCGCCTATGTCTCTCTGGCCCGGCACGTCACAAGTCTTTTGTCCTGTAGCAATTAAAACGTCATTGACAAGAGCTGTTTGTTCAAGCAACGGCTTGAAATAGACCCCGCTCTTTGACACGAGAAAGGGAAAATGAACGATATTTCCTCTTTTCTACAGCCTCAAGGTGAGTACACACAAAAAAAGGAAAATAGAGCAGGAAGATATCAGTGCAGGGAAGACAAGAACCAGTGAGGAATATCTTTAACTGTACGATGACAAAAATAATAGAAATGTAGGCACAAATAACAACATGTCAACACTCAATTCAGCCTGCATGACAGTGTATGTGGGGGGTGGATAAAGAGACAGTAGCAGACAGTAGCGTGACTGAGATGAGACGTAACTGGAGCTGAGGGTGTTTTGATGGGGCAGGGTGGTCATCCTCAGGGCGGTTTGCTGCACCACTCCAAAAGAGAGAAAGCAACATTACATCCGGATTGAGTGCCTCTGTTACAGCTAATGTATCAAAATGATGAAATAAAATGAATGAATGAATGAATGCATGCATAAATAAATAAATACATACACACAAACATACATACAAATAAATAAATAAATACATACATAAAAGATTTACAATACTGAAAAATAAGCTGAAAAAAATACAATAAAACTAAAAAGTTTAAAAGAGGAACTGAAGAAAACAATGTCATATTCTCAAATAAGAGCAAGGCAGCTGCGATATTCACTGCATTAAGGAAGTGCTGAAGACAATGTTGAGCAGGGCTGAGTCATGATTGACTAGACGTCTAGAAACTGATTAGTTGATTAGTGAGGTCGTCTAGATTTACTTATGTACTTATCTTAGTTGTAATATTTTAAAGGCTTTATCATGCTGACAGTGTACTGTGTTTTTCAACATCGCAGAGTACAACATAAGCATGTTATTTTGATGACATAAAATGTGGTTTATGTGGTTCAAGGTTAAAAAACACATTATTTTCAACATACTGTACATTATTATTGCTCCTCTATGCCCCGCCTTTCTGAAACGCGCCGATTTTTACAAAGCTCATCGTTCTGAGAAGCGAGGCGTGCTCTGATTGCCCAACTATCCAGTGATTGCCCGAATACCTCAAGCGTGAGACGGAAATGTTACGCCCCTTACCGTATTGTGATGCCGTGTCCCGGCGCGATGACACAAAAACAATAAAACCCATTATAAACGAGGCATCCAGTGGGGACATAATTACTGATTATAATGACTTATACTGTCTTTTTACGCGTCGCGTTGCATCGCGCCGCGTAAACTTTACCATGTCTGCATTTGTGATCTTAGAAACGACAAACAAGCACTACTCTACACTGCTCAAAACTATCGTTTGAATCGTCAGTGGCAAATTCTTTAAACAAGAAAACATACTTACAGGCTGTGAGTCAGAATCACCAGACTCTCCTTGCGACCTTGGAATTACCCCACTTTATAGAAACAGCCTTTGAGCGCAGCTGGCAGGCTACTCCCAGGTTCAGGAAATAGTCCTCCGTAAAATAAATACGCTGCACACACTCTAATATTTGGGTTGAACTGTTCTGGAACAGTGTTGTAAATACAACTTAACCACTGATTTCTAGTTGTGTCCTCTTTTGGAAGCCCAAACAAAGTATTGGTTTTGAGACTTTAGTCTTTGCAACTTTACAGATCTTATCCATGCACAAACAGCTTGTAATACTCCAAAGAGAAAGGAAAACTTGAAATCGCATCATATGACCCCTTTAATGATGTTGCAGCAGGGGAGGAGTTACCAGACTAATGATGAATGACAAAATAACCTTATATTATTCATAAATTACATGGCTCTAACTAAGGTCTATTGTCTTTTGTCAGTTGTGTAGCGATGTATGAAGCGCAACTCACGGAGAAGTCACTTTCAAACCAAGCAGCTTTTTGTTGGTCAGTGCAGCAACCTGTTACAAACTCTTCATGCTGAAATCTCTCTCACAAAATTCCAGATGTAGCTCCACTCCAAGTAGATATCACTGTAACTTTGTTCACCTCTGGGCTTTCTTTAATTTTCTAGTCTTAGAATGATAACTTATTAACTATGTTTTTCACTGGACTGATCAAAGAAAAGTTCCAGAATCTGTGTAACAGTAAGCAATTTGGATAGAAATGATGGATGGATTTTAGCAGCTTGAGCTATTGCGGTGTGCTATACAGTATGCATTAGATGGCCTGTGAACTGAAGGATCAGGAGAGTGCCAGTGAGCTGGACCTGTTTTAACAGAATCGAAAAAGCCTTATTTAGCACACTTTAGCCTTGGTTAAGTTTGCAGTTACCTTGGAAGTCAGTGTGTTACTGTTTGCATGCTAAATCCATTCTTTAAATTCATCCCCTTTTGCACCGACACTTTCAGTTGTTAAGGAAAGCCACTGACTAGACAATTTTGAAAAGATGCAGTTTTGTACATCCCTAGAGATAAAAAGGAGTCCAGCTCAAGAAGCATACCCACAATACCATGAACAAGAAGATAATATTTCCAACAACTGAATAACAAGGAATAAGAACTTGATGAACTCAAGGCAGATATAGTAATATCTTTACATCTTGAAACAGTGCATTCACTCCAGTTAACATTACAGATTTTGAAGACAGATGAATAATAATATTCATGTATTGTATGAAGTATCAAAGAGGAGCACCAGTAACTTTTGTTGTATGTTAATTTATAAATGAGCTCTTGTAGCTCTTGTTGGAAGTTACACAGAGAACAGTGCTACAGATCACAGTCATGCTGCACTAAAGATCGGGACATTTACATTCATGAATTTGGCTGACACTTTTATCCAAAGCAACTCACGTTGCATTCAGTGTACACATTTTTTTATTTTTTTTATTTCTTGCTTCCGCTGGGGATCGAACCCATGACCATGCTTGGATTTTTGAGCTTCTGTTGGACAAAAGAGAGATCGTAAAAGGGCAAGACCATTTGCTTTGCACATACAACAGGGACTGTAAGAGACATGCTGACATTTCTCTAGATTATTTTATTCATTCAGTATGAAAGTAGTCAATAAAATGGATAAATACTGTATGTGAACAACATGACTGAACATACTGAATACAAACTTTGTTCTGAGATACAATGCACTTATGTTAAAATGCATTTTAAGAAGGAATACTTGTGCAGTAATATAATGTAACTTTAATATCTTTTATTGATATTTTATTTACTTGAATCAATAATTAAAAATAATATAAATGAGGCTTAGAAGAGTTCTAGATGCATACGTAAATAAATAAACTGATTTGAGTGAATGACCACATACAGAAGTTGGTACAAAGTAGTGTTGCTTTCGTCAACGAAAATTATGACTAAATATCGTCGTCAACGAACCTTTATCACGTGACGAAAACGAGACGAGACGAAACGTAAATGCTGGTCATGTGACGATGACTATAATTAAATGTATAATGCCATATTGTTGACGAATAAAAACGAGACTAAATGTGCTTTACAAAATAAAAACTATGCTAAAATGTCTCCTCATTTTCGTTGACCAAAACGAGACGAAACGAAATGTTATAACGTTATTTCGTCTCGTTTAGTTGCGTTATTATTATTATTTTGCAGTATTTCTGTTTCCTGTGTCTCACTTCAGCGGCTGCATCAGGTCGCACTGCGCAGGCGACGTCACTTCCTCAAGCCCCACTCGCGGCATTATTTAGAAGACGACAACAACAAAGTACAGATGGCTGGCCAGCCAGCCGGGGCTCGTCTTTGGGAGAAAATGTATGCGTGTGTACTTCTAACATGTTTGGTTGGTAAAATAAATGTTGTAAATTCAAATCAGAGCGTCTTCCGTGTCTGGAATGGATGTATTCTTGAGTCTATAAGGTAACAATAATATAATAAGATAACCTTGTTTGAAATGGGTTTGGCTAAAAGAAAATTTTGGTTTCGTCTATACTACTAGTAGGCTACTTATACTATATTGACTGGGTTAAATAGAATTGCATTACAAAAAAGAGACTAAAATACAATTTTCATTGACTAAAACTAGACTAAATGTCATCAGTTTTCGTCGACTAAAACTAGACGAAAATAGTCATGGATAATTCTGACTAAAATGCTCAGACTTTTAGTTGACTAAAACTTGTCTAGACTAAAAGGAGTATGAATGTGACTAAAACTAATAAAAACTAAAATGACAGCTTCACACAAAGACTAGACTAAAACTAAAATTAAACCAGGCTGCCAAAAACAACACTAGTACAAAGTGATGGCATGATTATTGCAGACTATTGCATAAATTAAATTTGAAAATTTAAATCTACTTTTTTTTTTTTTATTTCCAGTTAAATTTGGGGTATTTAAAGGAAATGGTCTAATGCACTTTCCAGGCTGATAAAAAGGAGAAAACAATGATTTGCTCCCATGCATTAAAAGCAGCTATACTGTATATTGCAGCTAATATTTCAAAATAAAGCAAGTTTTAGTACTGGTAGACCGTGGTGTAAGATATTGTGAATTTCATACCATAAAATTGTTTCATTTAGTTGCTTAAATACTTAGCTTCACTGTTTGATGTGTTTTCATTTACAGAAGTCACAGCATTTGATTCACAAATGTTAGATGCATCTTATTTACTTTTTATCCATTTGTTAAGGGATATCATGCCACTCATTAAAGTGGTTCAAAAGTTTGAACCCAGTTTTTTTTTCTTCTAACATTCTTCATAAGGCTCTTGACTAATATGACTCATCTCCATGAGGACTGGGTAAATTGGGATTGAATTGCTGATGTAAAGATGTTAGAATAACATGTTCAATAACAGGCAAATAGGTATATGGCCTTGCAGGGATGGATGCTCTAGCGTTCCTCTTTCACTGCCCATTTGAACCATCTGTAATCTGCCCTGAGGGTTTTGCCCGTCAATGCGCTTATGCAGCAGTTGCTTTGTTTCCTTGATGTACAAGTCAGGGCATTCTTCATTGCACCGAACTGTATATACAATATTGCTTTGTGTTTTGGTGTTAGATCCTCTGGGTGTAATAGTTCTAGTGTGCTGAAAGGTTTGAAATATATGGGGACATTGTGTTTGTTGAAAATCCTCTGGAGGTTTTCAGATTCTCCGGTCATATAGAGTGATGGTGTTTTTGTGATTGTTTTGCTGGTCCTTTATTCTGGTGTTTCCACCAGCTTCTTCTGTTCTGGAGATCAAGTGACTGGAGATCACAGAGAACTGTGGAAATGGAGCAGGGGGCAATACAATGAGATGCACCAAGGGGTAAATATCATGAGAATACAGCAAGGATGAAGCATTAGGCTTAGAAGAGCTACACGCCTTAAGTGGTAAATGCATGATGTTGAATTCTTGATGCTAACGCTGCCATTTAGGGCTTCCACATAATGTGCAGCAATCCTGGTCAAATCAACATTAGCATAAAGCATACCCACTATATTTTATTTCTAGATTATACAACTTACTGGCAGAGTTTTCAGAGTACAGATGTAGGATCAAGCTCAACAAATATGATCAATCTTTCATTCTCACTGCTACATCACAGTTACAGACTTTCAACCTACAACTCCTGGCTTAAATAACTGGTGACTAATCGGTTAAGCCAAACCAATGATCAAAGATAAAACATTGCTGATGGCTAATGTCAAGGAATATGCAGCTCCACTCCAGTAACATTGTTTACCTCTGGCCTCTGTACAGTATTTGTCTAGTCTTGCAATAATTACTTTGAAACTAAGCTTTATTTATCGGTGGACTGGTCTGAGAACTCTGAGATCAGTTCAGACGTGGTACAAAGGTTACTATTTAGATTGGAAATGATGGATTGTGCCTCTTTCTTAATCATCACCACTCCAGGTAAATCAGGTAAAGAAGGTGCGCAGAAGGCAGCAGACCTTGTAGATGTCAAAATGTTGAAGGTCTGCATGAAGGTCTTGTACAGTTACAGTCCAGTGCTTCATACTTCATATGATGAGGTCTCCAGAAAGGCATGTGGAAGCTTGGCAGCCTCAGACCTTTTGGTCATCTTCCAAGTCCACATTTTGGTGATGTAATGCCACAGTGCTGGTAGCAGTTCAACAGTGCAGGCTTTGCAAAATGGTACATTGGGGGCATATCACAGACGCAAATGAGGCACTTCAAATTGTTCTTCTGTGGCATCACTGTGAAAAGCTCCTTTTGGAACCTTTATTTCTTAGAGTTTAGAACAAAACTAACCAACATTTGAATATCTTAAAAGAACAAAGCTAACCAATCCTTAAATCTCTTAAACCCGGATAACATTTTAATCTCTTTACTAAACTGACCAACATTGGAGTCTCTTAATAGAGCAAAACTGACATGAAGATATTTTGTAAATTTCTTACCATAAATATATCAAAACTTAATTTTTGATTAGTAATATGCATTGCTAAGAACTTCATTTGGACAACTTTAAAGGCGATTTTCTCAATATTTTGATTTTTTTGCACCCTCAGATTCCAGATATTTAAATAGCTGTATCTCAGCCAAATATTGTCCTATCCTAACAAATCCCATACATCAATGGAAAGCTTATTTGTTCAACTTTCAGATGATGTATAAATCTCAATTTCGAAAAATTGACACTTAAGACTGGTTTTGTGGTCCAGGGTCACATATGTGCTAGATCAGAGGTCTTCAACCCTGGTCCTGGGGACCCACTCTCCTGGAAAGTTTATTTCCAACCGGCTTCAGCGAACCTGCCTGCAATTTTCAAGCAGTCATGAGGAGCCTGATTGGCCGCTTCAGGTGTGTTTGATTAGGGTTGTAGCTAAACTCTTCAGGATAGTGGGTCCCCAGGAACAGGGTTGAAGACCTCTGTGCTAGACAACACTATAAATACAATAGAGCTACATCTAAATGCGGAGGATCACTCATATCATAATTACATTCCTAGAACTTGCTCTATGGTAAAGCACATAAGCAATATAGAGATAAAATTTTGAGTTTATGTAGAGCTTTGAAATTATGTGTTTTGTGAAAAGACATACAGTATACAATTGCTTTTGACTTGTCTTTACAGTGAATTACGGTCTACTGGACTCACAGGTACACAAAGGCCACGAGAGCGTAAGTCTACATCAAGTGTGTTATTTGAGAAATGGCCACACACTGTTATTGGTGCAACTGCAGTGATGGTTGCTGCCATCCTTTCTGAAAGTGTGTGCAGCAGCATCCAGACAGGGCATGCCAAAAATCTCTGTCCCACGGCTCGGCCTCGACCTCTTCGAGGTTGTGGATGGGAAGAGAATATTGGCAACGCTCTCAACCATCATTGACAACACCTGCCATCTGCTCCAATGGACTGTTATTACACAGAGGAATGCATTTAGCATTTGGCTGCTCCCTTCACAGTGTACTTTCATATCTCCTGTTCCACTGCTGCTGTCAAGTATGACTTGAGTCTTTTCTGCTGCACTTTTTCTACCTGCAATATTTGCTGGTGAACGTTTGATTTCGTACATCTGTATGAAGTTGTTATTGCTTACAGTTTTATTTATGGACTTTGACACAAAAAGACAAATATAGAATTTGGTTCTTAAAAGTGATATTTCTAATATTTGCATGATGTTTAATCATGATTAATCAATCATTTGTATGTGCATATTTCATTATTCATTGTTGTGTTTGACATTATAGGTAAATCTCTAACAACAGGTTTTCAAGATTTTTTAGGGTCCAATTCTCACTATTAACAAACCATTAACTACGAATATTGCCTGAATAAACTCCTGAATAGCTGCTTATTAATAGATAGTAAGTGTAGTTGTTAAGTTTAGGTATTGGGTTAGGATTAGGGATGTAGAATATGGTCATGCAGAATATGTGCTTTAAACAGCTAATATGTTAATAATAGGCATGCTAATAGGCAACTAGTTAATAGTGAGAATTGGTCCCTATACTAAAGTGTTACCATTTTTTCTTAGTATTTTAGTATAGTGTGTTTGAACAATTGGTCAAGTTTGGCTGTTTAACATGGGCCATTTAGTTTAGTTGCTTGTAGATAGCATAACAAAAAACACATTCAGCCATAGTACATGATTTTTAAACAAATATATTTTGACGTTTGCATTACATAACCAGCTCCATGTTTGGATTTCCTGACATAGTAAACTTGCTCTGTAGCGCACCTGATACAAGTCATGATAAAAGAGTTCAAAGGCTTGTAGAAGCAAGATGAAATGATAGTTGCTTCAGCAAATGTGTTTTTATCTCAAGTGTGCTTTTGTTTACACAAGAGGTTAGGTTTAGTGTAGGTGGTATGTGATACATACAACAACCAACATAGTTTCGAGAGAAAAACTGAACACGCTATTTAGTGCTGCTCATTAGACATTTCAGTTTGAAATTTGCTACAAGTAATGCAATATCATTTTGCAAAAAATGTACCTAGAGGCATGTTTTTTCAAGACAATGTCTGGTTTAATAAACTTGCATCTGCAATGTAGAAAAAAATGATATCGTTTATAGCACCTGTGACATGTCACCCGAAAAGTGCAGCGAAGTGTATCTGGAGCGCTGTATTTTTTCAAAAATGTAGCCAGAGTCACGCATTTCCAATGAGCTTGTTTTGTTTTATTTATAGTTTTGTTGTTGTCGTCAATGTAAATTCAATTTGCATATGCTGTTTTTAGGAGATCTTACATGTGTGTACACAATGATGAACAAAAGAGAAGTGGCACTGTTTGTTCAACAGCTCGAACACTCTAGTTTCAGTTCTAATGGATAGAGCAACTTTGAGGAGATAAGGTGCTGTGAGTGTGTGTTCGAGAGCCGCCGGCTCCCCGGGGAGACAGAAAATTATAGAGACGTGATCCAGGACTGCCACCGTCTGAGTGTCTGGCTGCTGATCTAGTCGAGCCTGGCAGAGTCCATCCCTCTAGAGTCAGAGAGAAGATAGATTTAAATATACTGTTGAACAAGGAAAGGATGATGCCAGTCTCACTGCAATATGAAGATATCAGGAAAAACGTTGAAAGGGGTCACATGAGAAATCACATTTTCTTTGATCTTTTGAGATAAAAGCTGCAGAAATGGCTTGTTTTGAAATCCTCAGATGACGTCAGATACTCAAGACATTAACACGTTTGCAAATGAAAGGGGTGTTTCTTAAAGGCACAGCAGCGAAAATGTCCTGTTTAAGGATTAGTTTAGATTAGAGAGAGAGTGGGATATTGCTCATGAAAACAAACAAACAAAACCTCTGGGATTGAACCGCACGGGTGAAAAATGATAAACGCAATCATGCACTGTGAAACATTTCTTATTATGATTATGATTTTGAAAACTGTTTAAAAAAACTGCTTAATATTTTAGCAAATTGATTTTTTTAGCAACAACAACAACAACACATTTTAGAATGATTTCTGAAGGATGATACTGAAGACTGATGCTGAAAATTCAGCTTTGATTACAGGAATAAATTCCTTTTGAAAACATTCTAATAGAAAACAGTTATTTTAAATTATAATAATATTTAACAATATTACTATTTTTACTTTAATTTTGATCAAGTAAATGCAGCCTTGGTGAGCAGAAGAGACTTCTTTCAAACTTGAAATGTTAAATCATGGTAGCATAATAGTAAATAGCAATAAATGGTAACACTTTACAATAAGAATTAATTTGTTAACATGAGTTAAATGCATTGGTTAACATGAACAATGACTAAATTCTTCTAAAGCATTTATTAATCTTAGATAATGTTAATTTCAATACGTACTAATACATTTTAAATATCAAAAGATGTATCTGTTAACATTATTTCATGGACCTGAGCTGACATAAACTAACAATGAATAGTTGTAACTGTATTAATTAATTGTAAGATAAAAACTGCAACAAATGCATTGCTCAGTGTTTTTAATGCATTACTAATGGGACCTTATTGTAAAGGATTACAAATAAATGAGCTACTTGACCTTGATCTTCATGTTCTGGTCAAAAGCTCTTCAAAAGTGATTCTGGTATAAAACACTTCCCAGTGGATGATTAATTTTGTTTCACATGAAAATGGATCAAGTAAAATGGGCTGCATATGCAAGTTGTCTTTACTGCATGCCTGACCTTCTTTTCTTATTTATCTCAGTTAAAAATGTGGATTCAGACTTCTTGTGAGAAATCTCAGCGTTTGAAGCATACTGCATGCAGGCCACGTCTTTCCGAGGGTCAGTTCAGGTGAAGGCTGAGGATGTGTGTGTCTCGTCCGTGTAGGAGGCTAATGCTGCAGGCGCCGAGCTTCTCCAAACCTCCATCTGTTTACTTCAAACTGTCTACATCCCATCTAAGCTCAGACTACTGTGTGCGCGCACACACACATACACACACATATACACACACACACACACACACACACTTGTTTCGCTATCCTTGTGGGGACTCTCCATAGGCTTAATGGTTTTTCTGCTGTACAGACCGCATTTTCTATCGCCCTACACCAACCCTACACCTAAACCTACCCCTTACAGGAAACTTTCTGCATTTTTAGATTTTCAAAATCTGTGTGATTCATTTCAAAATCTGTGTGATTCAAAATTCATTCTGTGTGATTCATAAGCTTGTTTACCCATGGGGACCTCAATTTAGGTCCCCACCGTGACACAAGTCCCCAAGAGTCTGTGTGTATTCAGGTTTAAGTCCCCACCAGAATATAAAAACAGCTACACACACACACACACACACACACGTTTACTTAGCTATCCAAATGGGGACATTCCATAGGCGTAATGGTTTTTATACCGTACAAACCGTATTTTC
>JAFVLL020041108.1:0-33506 GCA_021397915.2 Tor tambroides | reverse complement strand
TTTAACATATGCAAAACAGAAGGCTACTTTCCTCCACTGAAAAGGGGGATGTCATCACATCCAGCAGTCCATGGTAATCACTCACTTTCAATTAGCAAGGAGCGAAGGGAGGGTGAGAGCAATTCACAAAGTAAACTGTAAAAGAAGATCAAAATATACAGCAATCAACCCCACAGTTAAAACACGTCAACCATTTCAATTTCCCTGCTTGATTGAGCAAATGTGCTCCCCACATAAATGTGGTACAGAAAGCAGCATGTATTATAGACTAAACAAGCTGCTATGTACCAATTCTCAATCAGTGGTTGAATTGAAATAAGGGAAACAAAGCACAACAAAAAGGTATGTGCCACTTTATATCTTAAAAATGAAACTTTAATTTTCGTAATTGCAATTTATTTATCATAATTGCAACTTTATCATTCACAATATATGCCCTGAAACTTCACTTCATTTTCAGTTTTTTACTCTGAGGTGGTGATGACTTCCATAAGTATACCATTCAAAACACTTTACAGCTTTTTACAATTTTGTGTCATAAACAGGAAACATGAACATTCATATCATCAGTTGTTAGCATAATGCTAGTTTGGGGTTGACAGACTGCTTTTTCTACTCTGTCATTAGCTTCAGAGGTTAGGGTGGGGCTTTCCAGCTCTCTTCTGCGGCCTCTGCGCTGCTACGTTATTGTGTGAAGGAAAGTTCAGCAGGAGACGCTCAGCACAGATTGGAAAAATGACTCCAGCAGCAGAGGCTAAGCACATGAACAAATAGTGCAACCCACCATTTGGCTCAGAGCACAAATGGCTGATTTTAGAAAGCATATGGGAGATGTTAAATTTTCCTGCTGGACCTTTTTTTTCCCCTCTCTCCCCAATAGCTTAAGTACAGCTAATGACTGAGATCTTTCTGCACTGGGTAGCAGATGGGCTCTAGTTTTCAAAGGATAGGAAAGATGGCAAACGCTAAATGCAGAAAACAGTGTCTACTCAAAAAAGAAGACCTTCCTTTTCAGATCCTCATTTATAATGTGTACAAAAAAGTGTGTTTCGGGCTTCCCCTGGGCTGTCAGCACTATATTAATGAGACTTTAAAAAATGGGGGATTAAGTCTGTGAGTGCTTGCCAGAAACTGGCTTCATAGAACCTGCTACAACGTCTCAAAAATCAATGGCTAAATAGACTTTGCGTCAAGTGATCCGTGTTCGTGCCATGACAAAAATTCATTAACAACACCATGAATCTCTTTCACAGAAAGGTGTTTAAATCCTTGGCAGTAACGTTGAAATAAAATCAACCCAGGTTCGTTGGAAAAACGTGCCTGTGGCGACATTTCTGCAAAATGATATTACATTGCTTCTTGCATGTTTCACAGCACTTTCAAAGTTAAATGATCAGTGAGTGGCACTAAATGCATGTTCAGTTTTCTCTGAAACAGATGAACATGAATTTGGCAACCTTTTTTTTTTACATTAGTTTTTGGCAGCTCTGAAATTAAATGTAATGTTGCTTTTGAAAATAACATACCACACTAAACGCTACCTTAAATCTAACCGATACTGTTAACAAAAGCAAATGTCAGATGAAAGTGCATTTGCTGAAGCACCCACGCCATTTTAGCTTGCTTCCACAAGTCTTTAAGATCTTTTGCATTGCAAGTGCAGTATTGTACCAGTTGAACTACAGAGCAAGTTTACTATGTCAGAAAAGCCATATATGTGGAGCTGGTTATGATGCAAACATCAAATGTGTTCATTTACAAATCATGCACTATGGTAAAAGTGTAAAAAATATTAATCAACAATCAATAGTCTTTATTAATTAATAATCCACCCCTGTATTCATGATTTATGTGAAAAGGAATAAAAGTAGCTGGTGTTTTACTTTGACTAGTGGTCATTTCAGCTGGAAACTAGAGTGAATTATATGTATAGGTATGTATTCGGAGTTTTTCAAAAATGTATAGGCATTTAGCAAGCCTAGGTTGAATAAAACTCAGAGCAGAATCTGACAGCCCAAACACTGTGATTCTACTGCAAGCTGAAAGTGTATGATAAATAATTAAGTGAACTACCAAGCATAGTGATAAATCGACAAGTATAAACAGCTCATAAAAACATCCAAACAGTCCGGGATTAGAGGGTGAAGTACTCCAGGATGTTTGGGCCAGAGAGACGCCCTGCTCCCCATCTACAAACAAGTCCATTTGTTTTGAGAAAGGTGGTTTGCATGGGGTGCTGATCATCCTGTGGGGAGATTTCCCTTGGGAGCGGAGCATTCGATCACATCAGACAAGCAGAATCTGCCTCATTTGAACCCATCCCACCTCACCACATTCATCAGTGAATGTGCCCTACATTAAGTGCTTGGATGTGATTTGAGAAGCCTGAGTTGTTTGTGCTGTTGCCGAACGTGTCTAGAGGGCCTGGACCCCTGGGCCGAAGGGCTCACGCTGGGCTGTCTGTGAGGGTCTGTCTGTAGCCGTACACATGACCCCGTCGAACCCTTGCTCTCTCTGATGAGGTCAGTCATCAGCAAGCTGATCATAATGTTAGGGAGGCGAGCAGAGAGCAGGGAGGAAGGGTGTCGGGTGGTGGGGTGGGAGGTGTTCAGGAAGCAGGCATTTGGCCCTGTCTGACCTTGGCTGATTTCTCCCCTCTGTGTGTTTTGCTCTGTTAAGACTCTCTTTCTCTGACTGCATGCCAGCCCTGATGAGCTGTTACACGACCTGCATTCCTGCTAAGGAAAGCGTAAGGGGAGCGCAGAACTCCCCTGATGCCCTTGAGACTGCTGTTTGGGTCTCACGTTGTTTGTATGAACACTAAAACAGCCGAGCCAAACAGGGCAAAGTATGTTTTTTCATGATGACAGAGCTGTGGGTGTTGCAGTGTAAGCTTTCAGGCCTGGCCTTCTGGTATACTTAGCCCGGCGTGCAGACAGACAGATCACAACAGCCTTCACAATGTATATTTCACTCGTTCCACTGGAGGGAAGCCATCTGAGTGTCCCCTGCTAGTAAGTAAATGAGCAATTTATATAGGCTCGGCCTAAAACGGATATCACAAACCGTACAGAGCCCAGCAGATTAGCTCATTGGCCTTCTGGGAAATGGAAAGTCTCAAGGCAGTCAAAAGATCTCACTAGACATTTATCCTTCCAAACATTCATTCTACTTAGTACTTACACTGGGGTATGGTTAAATGGAGAGGGCTGAATGGTCAGTCTTTGTGCACTGAACCAAGACCTGACAGATAGACAAGATAGACAAACAGACAGACAGACAGAGCATAATATATTGTTTGATGCGTAGAAAGATATCTATTTCAAAACTGTATATGTAAAAGGAATAGTTCACCCCAAAATGAAAATTTTGTCATTATTTACTCACCCTCATGTCGTTCCAAACCTGTATAAGTTTCTTTCTTATGCTGAACATAAAAGATCATATTTTGAAGAATTTTGAAGAACTAAACAGTTGTTGGTCCCCATTGACTTCCATAGTAGGGAAAGAAATACTATAGAAGTCAATGGGGAGCATCAACTGTTTGATTAACAGCATTTTTCAAAATATCTTCTTGTATGTTCAACATAAGAAAGAAAGAGATTTTTGGGTGAACTATCCCTTTAAGATGATACCGTACTAAAAAAGAAATAAATTCCTGGTAGTGTCATTTTTCAAAGCTTCAGTATTGCTGCAAACATTTAGGCCTGACTTAGACAGGGGTCAGAAAATTTGAGACCACATTAAAGTCAATTTAAACATGGAAATAAAAAGCAAAATCTTTTAGACTTTAAGGGAAAAAATTAAAATACTAAGACTTTCATAATTAATTTTAATAATTTAAAAGGCAAAAAAAAAAGCATTTTCACCAGTCTTATCAGACTTATTTTGGACTTATCTATGTACTGTATATTGCAATAACCTATCTTTTAAAATCAAATCCAAATTCAAAATGAAACACATCTACCGAAATGAAACCTTGTGAAAATCTGATTTAAAAATCTCATCTGTGGAGGCAGCAGCAGCAACTGTTCATGCGAGGCCTCCAGCACGTTCGCTCGCTTGCTCACTCACTCACAGGGCATCAGTCGAATCCTGCGCCAGCATGCAGTCAGGCAGCCGTGCCTTCTGAGGTTATTAATGGGCCGAGCAACGTGCAGACTTCAGCCCTGCTGGAAGTGTATGGTAGAATCATCTGTAGCCATGATTAACATGTCTGCAAGAGCAACCACACCAAAGTCAGAATCTGTGCCGGGGACGGCTGCTCTGAGAACAGCCCTTAAATCAAACTCTCATTAATCGACGACCCGCCAGTCAGTGGCACCACATGCCCCTCTGAAGCAGAATCAAATCCAGAGTTCTTCCCCTTCCTCCTTTTAGCCTTTATGTCTCTCAATTTCCTTCAATCCAGAGACTCATGGCTGGCTGCTTCTCTACCAGTCTCTCTCTCTCTTTCTCTCTTTCAGTGTTTGTCTGGAGTGCTTTTAGTCTGTTCTTTCTGTGACATCTGGGGTTGTACTTGTGAAACAACTGTGCATATAAGAGCTACTTGCATCTATCACATTAGCAGATTTACTTCTGAGAAGAGTCATTAGTCAAGCGTTTTATGGTCACTATGCAGGGAATGACTATTAAAGGGACAGTTCACACAGAAACATGTTATTTACTGAAATCATGGCATTCCAAACCTGTATGATACTCACAAGTTTTCTTTTTTGGGTGAATTATTAAAAGACAAGAAAATATCTCAGATTCAACTTTTCTAGTACACATACATTTTTGTATGCTTGCATAGACACTTAATATGAATTTACATTTACATTAGCATAGAGATGTACATATGCTTACAAATTCTTTTAGGGGTCGCTGAATATTGAAATTATGGAATGAATAGGTTGATTTTATTTTATGTAATCAATGATATTAATAAAATACGTTCAGTGCCATCACATTTATTTAATGCATTTACCTCATTTGACATTATTACAGTTTCTTTAAAATGTTAAAATGAAATGGATTCATATTTAATCATTAATTTTTTAATTATAAAATATCTTTTAATAGCAAAATTTAACTATACAAATATATTTATAATAAAAAATGATTTTATAATATTTATTGTGTCTGTAGATGTGTATTAGTAAATAACTTTCAATACTGTCAATATGTCCATATTGTACAGTGCCCTCCACTAATATTGGCACCCTTGGTAAATATGAGCAAAGGCGGCTGTGAAAATAAATCTGCATCGTTTATCCTTTTGATCTTTCATTCAAAAAATTCACAAAATTCTAACCTATCATTGAAGTAAAACAATTGAATGTGGGGGTAAATATCACTGTGAAATAAATGCTTTCTCTAGTTCATGTTGGCCACAATTATTGGCACCCAATTATTGCAACATCCTTTTCCCATGATAACAGTTCTGAGTTTTCTCCTATAATGCCTGATGATTTTGGAGAACACCTGATAAGAGATCAGAGACCATTCCTTCATCCAGAATCACTCCAGACCCTTTAGATTCCCAGCTCCATGACGGTGCTTCTTCTCTTCAGTTCACCCACTCATTTTCTATAGGGTTTAGGTCAGAGGACTAGGACGACCATGGCAAAAGCTTCATTTTGTGCTCAGTGACACATTTTTGTGTTGATTTTGATGTTTGTTTTGGATTGTTGTCCTGATAGAAGATCCAACCACTGCCCATTATAAGATTTAATACAGAGGCAGTCAGCTTTAGATTTTTTATCTGTTGGTATTTGATAGAATCCATGATGCCATGCATCTGAACAAGACGTCCAGGACCTCCAGCAGAAAAATAGGCCCACAACATTAAAGATCTAGCAGTATATTTAACCGTGGGCATGGGGTACTTTTTATCCTTGTTTGTACTAAACCTATCTGGTGGGTTTGCTGCCAAAAAGCTATTTTTTTTGTTTCATCTGACCATAGAAGCCAGTGCCATTTGAAGTTCCAGTCATGTCTGACAACTGAATATGTTGGAGTTTGTTTTTGGATGAGCGAGGATAATTTTTCTTGAAACCCTCCCAAACAACATGTGGTGATGTAGGGGCTGTTTGATTTTTTTTTTTTTTTTTTTTTTAGGTTTCTGACCCCAAGACTCAGCTAATCTCTGGAATTCTCCAGCTGTGGTCCTTGGAGAGTCTTTGGCCACTCAAACTCTCCTCCTCACCGTGCATTAGGACGATATAGACACACGTCCTCTTCCAGGCAGATTTGTAACATTTTTAGTTGATTGGAAATTCTTAATTATTGCCCTGATGGTGGAAATGGGGATTTTCAATGCTTTAGCTCTTTTCTTACAGCCACTCTCTATTTTGTGAAGCTCAACAATCTTGTTCTGCACATCAGAACTATATTCTTTGGTTTTACTCCTTGTGATGGTCGTTTAAGGGAATTTGGCTTTTGTGTTCCTCATATTTATAATCCTGTGGAACAGGAAGTCATGGCTGGACAATTTCATGCTCCGAGTCACCCTGGTGTGCTAAAAAATGTGAATATGAATGGGAATATAATTCAGAGATATTTTACTCATAAGAATTTCTAGGGGTGCCAATAATTGTGGCCAACATGTATTGGAGAAAAACATTTATTTCATCATGAGATTTTCTCCCCATTTTCAATTGTTTTACTTCAATGATAGGTTAGAATTTTGTGAATTTTTTGAATGAAAGATCAAAAGGATAAACAATACAGATTTATTTTCACAGCCGCCTTTGCTCAGATTTACCAAGGGTGCCAATATTAGTGGAGGGCGCTGTATGTTCCAGTGTAAATCTTAACATGCAAAAATGTAAGTGTATGTGTAAACATACAAATACTTATGAATACTAATGATATCAGGTTTCTTTTGCATAAGTAACTCTCACCAACTCAGCCTGCAAAGAGTGAAGACCGGCCAACAAGTTTGCATATTTCCTGTACATAACTATAACCTTTTGACTTGTAAACTTGTGCATTGTATCAAGCATATGTTATCAACAAATTCCAGAACAATTCATTTAGAGGCATGAAATCTGTTTGTGATAATATTTTGCGATAATAATGTCACAGAGTCTGATCAAACCATAACAAACCAATAACTTTAATAATAAAATAAAATCTTCAATTCCAGACTCTACTTTTGGAAAATGTACAAGGCAATAATATTCAGGCTGTCTCACTGAGTTGCAAACAAATGTGCATGAAATACCTCTATTGATAACCTCTCAGTGAAATTCAGCCCAATTAGAGGCACAGCACGGTTCAGATGGCTCTAAGGTATGCTGCATAATTCATCTGAGTTTCAATACAAGAGACTAGCAGTGGAAACAGCTGTTTTTCTACTGAATATAAAGCACAGAAGTTGAACTGAACCATTACTGAGAGTCTCAGGCTTTCTGTAATGAGCTGTCATTCCCAAGATTTCAAGGAGAATCAAGACTTAAGATCAAGGTTGTACAGCAGTAATGAATGACAATAAGCCTCTCTACTGATATCAATCATTAATATAAACCTCAGAATTACCTTTACATCTACATCTTTTGCACTGAATAGCTATTTTGTTGCATTAAAATAATATAGCTCACTTGAAAATGAAAGTTCTGTCATCATTTACTTACTCCCATATAGTGCAAAATCTGTATGCATTTTTTAGTCCATAAAATAAAAGTCAGTGGGGTCCAGTGTTGTTTTGAATCCCAGTGACCTTCATTGCATGGTCAGAAAAGGTTAAAAATGGTCGTGTTTCACAGATGCCATACAGATTTGAAACAACATGAAGGTAAGATGTCAGAATTTTGAGTGAATTGCCCCTTTAATTGTGTATGCTATAGCCTCCATAACATATCTTCTGTGTGTGGTCAAAAGGCAGTGGCTACAAATGATGAATCATAATCTGAAGGTTGTTTTGGAAGTGCAAATGGATGGATCCATGATGTAGATGAATTAGTTTCTATTGAAACAGCTTTAGAGAAATTTAGCATTACATCACTTGCTCACCAATGTAGTCTTGTCTGACTCAGGAGAGAAATGTGCACAGATTTAGCACCATTTACAAGCGAAAACCATAAACATGTTGATGGACTGTGATGTGAGTACAACAGGGGATGAACTTTTTCACTGGAGGAAGCATTATTATGGATTATGGACTCATATTTTGGCCAGAAGCGATGGTTAAAAGTTAAAATGCCTTAATGTTGGATTTGTTTCTAACAAACCCACATCTTTTCACTTCATGAGATGTTAATTGATGCACTGCACTTGTGGATTACTTTTGGATTATTGTGATGTCTTTATCAGCTGTTTGAACTCTCATTCTGACGGCACCCATTCACTGCAGAGGATCCAATGGTGAACAAGTGACACAATGCTAAATTTCTCCAAATCTGTTCCGATTAAGAAAAAACCTCATCTACATCTTGGACAGCTTGAGGAAAGTTTCAGCAATTACTATTTTTATTATTGAGAGAACTACTCCTTTGTTTCACAGCAAACAAATTGTTAGCTCCCATAAAAGAGACAGCAGAATCAAAGATGTGTGAACTAAAAAACAAAGTAATGTTGGGTTATCTCAGTAAAGGCATGCCATGGTCCTGTTTTTCCTCAGAGAATAGCTAGGAATTGTGGTTTGGAGTCTTAAGCAGCCTGCTGTAGTAATATGACAGCTTTAGGAGACATGAAATGCCATGTCACTGACCTATGATGTTACAGCAGAATCTTAAAGACTACCCTTCAGCAGCACTGTCACCATGGCAATTAAGTGCAAAATAACCTCTCACTTGCTACAGTCTCCCATGGTGCACTGAAGGTCATATGTCATGCTACAGAAAGAGAGAGAGTTGTTGAAGGCAAGAAAATAGAGGAAGGAAGGAGAAAATTAGACCTACATTTGATAAAAGGAGAAAAGGAACACAGATGCAATAAATCCAAACACAATGTGAAAAAAGCGTCTAGATACAGATCATTAGGGGATTCTGACTGCAATATTGATTGTACTGAATGAGCTTCTCTTTCTTTCTCTTTCTCTCTTTCAACACTCCCTGAACAAAGATACCTTCCCCACTGTTTCCATTGACGTAACCGCTTTTATTGATCACGTTTTAGGTGCAGATGAATGCACCCTTTGACCTGACCTGCATCGGCATATGCAACCAACACCACTTTTATTGTGTAAAGGAAGTAAGTGATCATTTGGATATGCTGATATTTCTGTAAAGGCGCTCCTAATGCAAGCACATGCCTGCTTTTTGTCGCAAACTAGTCACAGATTTAAAACATCAAAGGGTGATGAGCTTCAGTTTTGTAGTGCGGAATTAGCTTTGCTAAGCTACAGCGAGTGCTTTAGCTTGAGATAAATCAAGCACTGATCTCGGGCCTAAAGCTGGAGCATTTTTCTCATCTGTCTTTGATCATTTAAATCTGCAGGAACGTCAGGTATTGCGGGTATTGACAGTATTGCTGAAAATGTAAAACCTACAAGTCTGCTACATGCACAGATATGGGAATTATGATTGGGAGTCAGTGTCGCATCATGATTCAGCTTCAGTCTTGTGTATGTGTGTGTGTGTGTGAATGTTAAGTGATCCGATGTGCTGGTGGGAGAGTCAGACTTCTGATCCTTTGGCTTTCTCTCATGCCCGTCTTCCTCTCTGTCTGTTTGAGTCTCTGATAACACCTGAGACATGCTGACATCACCGTTTGTGGTTAATGCCACTGCAGAGGGCACAACCAGCAGAGGAAAAATAGCACAGATGGGGGGGGAGAAGGATGCTCTCTCTGTCTTGTGGCTCTCTTCCAGGCCTGAAATGACTTACTCTCTAGTTCTAATCTGAAACTGACCCTTAAAATGGTTTTTGTTGATGTAACCTATAATCAAGTTGATAAAGTAATAATAAACTATGTATAGTCAGTAAATGTATAGGTTTTATATGTAGGGTCAGTTATTTTTTTTAAAGAATTGATACTTTTATTCAACAAAGACACATTGAACTTATCAAAAGTGGTAATAAAGATATTTATAATGTTACAAAAGATTTATATTTCAAATAAATGCTGTTCTTTTGAACTTTCTATTCATCAAAGAATCTTAAAAAAAGTATCATGGTTTCCACAAATATTTTAAGCAGCACAACTGTTTTTAACATTGATGATGATAAGAAATATTTTTTAAGCCTCAAATCAGCACATTAGAATGATTTCTGAAGGATCACGTGACACTGAGTGGAGTAGTGATGCTGAAAATTCAGCTTTGCCATCACAGGAAAAATTATTTTTTACAAATACTCTTTTTATATATTAAACAAAAGAGTTGTTTTTAATTGTAATAATATTTTATAATATTACAGTTTCTACTGTATTTATATAAAATAACTACAGCCAAATGCAGCAATAAAACATCAAAACAAATTTTACAAACCCAAAACTTTTATTTTATATTATGACTGAATCAACTTGACTTATAAAAATCATTTTAAGGGAGAGATTACAACTAGAAATAGTTGGTATGTTAAACACTGCACAATTTTATTGTATTATTTTGTTACCTCATGTTAACTGATGCATTTAACTAATATCAACATACAAGCATATTGTAAAGTGTAATATATTCCTCCTCTAGAACAAAGCACATCTGAAAATCCATAAACAGTCAGCCAGCAAGGTCTTTCCTCTTCTCTCTATGCAGGTCCAATACATAAAGCTAATGAAGATGATCATCACAATCTATCCACACTGACAGTAATGCCTCTGTAGCCATTGACCTTTTGGAACATGCTATTTTGCCTTACAACAAGTCTGTACGGAAATCCAACCACAGAGAGACAGCCACCAGCACATCCACAGCTCCCTTCCCCTCATCTGATGACAAGAGAACAGGAAGGAAAGCTGTATCCATGGGGGAATGATCTGATTTAACCCTGACTTGAATCAACTAATTTTGCAATTGTTTAGTTGATTCATGCATCATATGTGTTATTATAATCACAACAAATCTACCCATGGTTCTAAACAGACAATTTTAGAGTTAAAAAAGTGCTTGATATGCTCTGTGGATTGATTAGTATTGTAAAGGTTTATAAAACCTGTATGGCTTTTTTTCCTGTGGGAAAAATGATTCCAGTTATTTAAAAAAAAAAAAAAAAAAAAAAGCCCTGCTTGTCAAAGCTGCTCATTTCCAGTTCAATTGCAATTTTGCTTGGTTTATTAAGAAAATTATAAACAAGATTAGGATTTGAAGCCAGTTCCACTTGCAGGCTAATTGAAAACTGTTTTAGTAGACTAAGGTATCTTATATATCAATAAAACAATACTAAGATGTTATCGTGCTTCAAAAGATTGGTGCGTGACGTACTTGATTCTCCACACCAGTATTATTTCTCAAAACAAGCAGAGGAGAAATTCATCCAGAAGAGCTCTGATGAAGATGATAGAGTTCTTCATTCATATAAAATCTACACCAAAGAATGTTCATATCAATCTGACTCATAGAAATGTCTCATCAGCACTATAGCACATTCAGACGGCCCAATGACAAGAACGCACCAGAAGCCACAATCTGATAAAACAGGGATGCGATATGTGGTGATAAGATAAAACTTCTGCCCAACCACAACCACAGACAAACAGCCACAGTATCTCAGCATTCTGTAGGACCTATCAGTCTATACTGAAGGTTATAAAAGGAGAGAACCTGTGAAAATCTCTTGAGATAATGGGTCGGCAATCAGACATGTTTTACACAAAATAACTGATACGTGACCAGAAAATTCTTGCGCATGGAAAAGCACAAGAGACTTTACTGGAAGTGAGTTGAAAAATGACTCCTTGTCATGTTTAAGCGTGTTAAACCCTGCGCCGTAGTCTTCTCATTTAAACTGTGGTTTCTGTACTGGTGGCCTATAATCTCTAGGTTCCTTTTGGTTTAATTTGTCTGTGAGGTGGATCGTTTAGCTTCCTGCTACAGGAACACACACACACACACACACACACACACACACACACGCAAGCCTTGAAAGTTATCATTGACATCTGCTGGATTGCCTGTGAGGGTAGACAAACTTTCTCCAGCTTTTGCAGTGTAAAACATGTTTATGTGAGAAGTAATGGACCTACCCTCATATTACTGCTGAAACTTGTCTTTTTCTTTCTTTCTTTCTTTCTTTCTTTCTTTCTTTCTTTCTTTCTTTCTCTCTCATTTGCTCCTCTTCTCTCCCTCTGCCTCTATCAACCCAGTATTCCAGTAACTTTTCCTTTCCCAAACATAAATGCAAAACCATTACAGATCTGAAAAAAGCCACAGTCTGCCTGTGGATAAACACAGGCCTGGTATGACAGGGAAGGGTCCCTCCCTCCTTGTGCCCTCAAAACCTGAGCAAACAAAAAACACACAAGCTCCATGAGTCAGCAGATGAAAGACATTGAGGGGGGCATCACTCACACATACTTTGCCATGACGGTGACATGCACTAACGGGCAACTTGTACTCTTAAGACAGAAACAGGTTGCACACATCAACCTTTTTCTGAGTTGGCAAACAGAGAAACATGTCGTTTTCCTTTGGTCTGTGTGTGTTTTGTGTAGGTGGTTAGGAGACCACAGGTGCTGAGAAGATCAAAAGGCATGAAAAACTTTGTGTTCTTTGTTTCTAAACATGCCCAGAAACCTCTACAGTCAAAGTACACTAATTTTTCAAAGCTTTGACACCAGAATGAGAGGAAGTGAAAGAACCATGGCCCCTCAGGAAAGACAGTTTTTAAAACCCTCATGCTCTGTTGAGACTTTACTATTTTTATGTTTGAAGCTCCAGAGACTTTTAATCGCAAAATTGAATTTGAACGACTGAAGCAAATTATTATTTTACTATTATTTATTAACTTGGTAAAGCTATTAACATGGACTTGGCTGGGACCTCAAACAGAATATGAGAGTTACAAATTTAAATACTATATTGAATATTTGTTCATGTGTATGAATATCATAAATATTATTATATGTGTATGAATATAATTAAGAAAAAATATATTAAATATGTTTAAAGCTACTAAAATGGACCTGGCTGGAACCCCAAAATGTAATATATGAAATATTTTTAAAAGCATATGAAATATATATTTTTTTCATTTAAAGAATATATAATATAATATAATATAATATAATATAATATAACATATAATGGTAACACTTTAGTATAGGGACTAATTCTAACTATTAACTAGTCGATTATTAGGATGCCTATTATTAACATCTTGGCTGTTTATTAGTATTTATAAAGCACATATTCTGCATGACCATATTCTACATTCCTAATTATTACTAACCATTAATAAGCAGCAATTAATTAAGAGTTTGAGGCAAAAGTCATAGTGTACGGTTTGTTAATCGCGTAAAGTGGACCTTAAAATGAAGTGTGACCAATATAATATAATGTAATGTAATATAATATAATATAATATAATATAATATAATATAATATAATATAATATATTACAACAGTTATAATGTTACAACAGTTATAACAATTAAGGTTGATTTTATTTCAAGTGAGAAAAATATCTTATGGATAAACCTAACATAGGATAGGACATAAAACTTAAGGAAAAACCATTACAGAGTGACATGAATTAGTGAAATTCATCAATTATCACATAAGTCAGTTTTCACCTTCATAAGTAACCCCTCTGAAAGTTGTGCTGGTGGCTGAGTATTTGTAACACCTGGAGGAAAAGTGGCTTTTTCAGTCTCTTTCTGACACCCTGCAGATGCGGTCAGGAACTTGAGATGCTTAATCCCTTCATACATGAGCTACTGTGTGAAGGATAGCAAAGCTGTTGTGTTTAAGCCCAGTTCTTAAGATTCGCTGAGAAAAATGTGTATGTGTGTGAGAGAGAGTGCTGTGGCTCGTTCAATAGTCTGCCGTCTTTTCCTGTCTGTCTCTTCTACCCTCTCTAACACTTTGCTATTGTATGCTGGTCGCAGAACCATGTATTACAGCCTGCAGCTCATTTTTTCTCCAGATCGGATTTCTCAGAACACAGATGCTGCAAACACACACAACAAAAAAGGCTTTTAAAATAATGCATCCGTTGATTTCCAGGCAGGCACAGGCCTCCTTGATTCCAGTTTGACCTCAACCCTTCCAAACAGCTTTGAAAAACAATTTGGCTAAGAAGTCAAAGCCTCAACTCACACATGAAAAAGAATGCATTTGTGATTGGGAAACAAGAAGCGCCATGTTTGTTTGGGGGCAACGTAATGCTAGTTCCCCAGGGTCATCTTTGCTGCATGATCAAATGAAGAATGCTCTCCCTCTGTGCCTTTATAGTTCGAATTATGCTGGTGAAGTATCTTATTATGACATCTTGTTCCTTGGTCCGAACATGTCTGCCGGCTTTGATATGGGCTACGATCGTGTCATAATGAGATGGCATCATAGGAAAGGGATCGGAGAGGGCCTACATCTGAGAAGCCTCAGGAATGGAAAGTATTCACCACTAAACCAAAACATCAGAGCCTGTAATCTCCTGCCTCAGTATAATGTTTATTGTTTTCCCTTCATTCTGGCTAATTGGATGACAATGATAGATATGATAAAGAAGACTTATGATGACTAGGGGAGTGCGTACTGGCGAGAGATGCTGACGTCAGCGTGGGTTCGACGCGCCTGTAGACATGCACATGCATGAATGTTGCCACTCATTCAGACGACCTCACAATGACCCACGTACACAATCACTCACCAGTTCTTTCATTTAAAAATTCCCAGACAGACACACACATATGTATACGCAAATCAATAACCTCAAACCAATGCCATGCTGTCAATAAAGGCGAAACTGAAATGTTAATCGCAGTAATGCTGACATTTGTTTGCACAGTTAGCATGTTGTGATATACTGAGTCTCAATATACACAGTGGATAACTATATGGGTGTAAATGCAATTTCAGTGACTATTTAGGGTAAGATGAAAAAAAAATACTGTGCATTTACTGCTAAATTATTTAAAGACAACTTTAGCATATAAAGGATGATGATGCATGTAAATTAAAATATTTGGTAATTTAGTTGCAAAATTGAAAATTGAGAATTAATTAGTAATAAAATAATTTATGGAATTATTACAAAATAACTCAACAAAATGAAATAATTCTTAAATTAAATAATAAAAATACTAGCAACAACATTCTGCTCCAATTCTAAGGGGCCAACTTATAGTAAAGGCCTAACCTTTACTTTTCAACTTAAAATAAAAACAATATTTTTACTATACACTGTAAAAAAATATCCTGTTAAATGTACAGTAGACAAAAAAAAAGAAAAAAAAAAAAGAAAAAAGAGAGCCATTGGTTGCCAGAAATCCAGCCTAGAAAATATGACACAAATGTTACATATTGGTTCCTGTATATTTTACAACATATAATTGTATATTAAATAAATAAATTTATTTAAATAAATAAATTGAAATGTATTAAATAAAATGAAATAAAATAAAACAATAAGCACACACTGAATCAGAGTTCATCATAAGTGGCCTGTCCATAGAATATGGTCAATACTCATAGACTGTGCACACTGTCATACACAAAAAGACTAAAAATAAATATTAACTAAATAACAGAAAATGTGACCCAAAATACCCTAATATACATTCCTGATATAAAATAAAAATCACATTTGATAACACAGGGACTTCTGGGCATTTACTTTTACTGTTTTCCTCTACAAATTATAGGGTAATTCATAGTCTCTACTTGCAAAAATCATACATTTGACCTTATTTAATGTGATGTTACACCATTTACATATTTTCAATCACCCATCCTGCATTGACAAACAGACATAAAAAAAATAATATTCAAAAATATGTAGAATACCTAGACATGGTTAAAATCAAGATAAGCATGATTGAGGGCATACTCATTCAATTAAAAGCATTGAGGGTGGACACAATCTACACCTACGTAAAGTATCTAATGTGAAAGTTCATGAACATTCACAATGACAAAGGCTCTGTCAATCATCCGTAATTAAATATCGCAGTGCAATAAGAACAGTATATAGCCCACTAAAACATCTCTTCACTGAGGCCTCGTAAGTGCATGTGACCCCGACTCACCCACCAGTCACGGCTGTTTATAACAGTCCCCATTAGGAGCCAATCTCCACTCGAGAAGCAGGCAGAGCGCTTGGGCCACTTATCGAAAGACCTCTGGAAAACTTCTGCCATTAGCATGTGTGCACATGATGATTTGTAGCGCAGGAAGAAGAGGGAGTGTACGGGGGGAAAGGGGGAACATGGCAGACAGCTCCTTTCACAAGATTGGACTTTAAACCAGCCAATTAGTCGTTTCACACATTGGGAGCATTGTGCAGGTCACACATTAATTTGAGAAATGAGCAGGAAAAGTGGAAACTGGTGATGTGGAGAGAGAGAGAGAGAAAGAGAGACTGCTGCTTTAATTATAGCAGAATTGCAATTCACAGATTTCCAACCCCTCTTTTCTATTTCTCCTCCTCTGTCACCGCATATTTCACCCAAAAAAGTGACAGGCTTTTCTTCAGCTTTGAATGTCCTTCATTGCCTCTCTGTTTGCTCTTGTTAGCAGAGCTCCAACAAGGATTTGACAGCAAGTAAATTCTCAACTTCTCCTAATTTGACAGGAATCTGGTGATCTGTATGCAGGGAATTTGTGATGCATTTGCAACTGTATGCATAACCATTTGTGTTCGGGCCTGTGTCTGTATGTTCGTATATGTGTGCATGTGCAGGCATCTAATTAACTCTAAGCTCTGACTTACTGTCACGGTGTATCAAAATATGAAGAGTTCTCTCTGCTATATTGTTACATTAACGAAAGTAAACAGCATAGGAATAAAAACTATATTTCTCATCTAAACTCTTATTTTATTTCTAGCTCAGGCAGCACATAAAGGTACAGACTGTATTTCACCGCAAAAAAACGTGTGTCTTTTTCACTAACTGCTCGTGATCCAGTTTAATCAGACTCTAAGTGCGCTAAAATAGCATGAAATTAATTTAAACCCTATTTAAATTTAGTCACACAGCTCTTTTCTATGCAAATGAGGCTCATTATAGATTGCACCTTATTCACAAAACTCAGCACTGATTGCCTAGCACAATTAACGCTGTAGAAACTGGGCGGTAAACTGAATTTTACTTAAAAGAGACATTTGTGTGAATTTTCTAGTTATCATGGCAGCAGTAATTAATCAAACGATGATCACAGTAAAGTACACAATATGGCAGTAGTCTGCTGAAAATCAATCACAAAATGAGAACTGCCCCATGCAAATTGCATCTTTTTGGGGATGTTTGTACCAATACTTCTTTTGCACACTTATGTTGCATACATAATTTTGTGCATTATTAAAGTACTAAATCAACTCAAACTGTGAAGTACACAAGATCGCAGTAGTCTGCTGAGGATTGCTTAGACATGAGAACTGTCCTGTGCAAACTGTCTTTTGCATAATGAATTTGGTGATTTGCATATTTAATTTTGTGTTAAATTAATTTCAAGCACTAAAACAACTTAAACAGCAAAGTACTCAAGATCACAGTAGCCTGCAGAAAATCGCCTGTAATATGAGAACTGCCTCGTGCAAATTGCTTCAGGTGCTAAATTTTGGGGTGTTTTGCACCAATACTTATTTTGCATAATGAAATTGGTGATTTGTATATTTAATTAGTGCACAATTAATTTTAAGTACTAATACAACTCAAACAGCAAAGTACACAAGACTGCAGTAGTCAGCTGAGAATCCTCCGCAACAGGACAGCCTTTTGCAAATTGCATCAAATGCAAAATTCTGGGGTGCTTTGCACCAATTCCTTATTTACATTCTGAATTTGTTGATTTGCATACTTAATTTAGTGTATAACTAATTTGAATTACTAAAACAACTCAAACAGTGCATTCAAATAAACAATGCTATCGGCAGATCCACTTCATTCTTTGCTAATTCCCCAGCTATCAGCTTGTTGAATCCAGAAAAATACAATGTACTGTGCTACAAAGACAAATGATTTATCTTACAGTGCATTTATCTGCACACTCGTGGCAGTGCGGCTCCACTGAGGACATGGAGAAAGTTTATATTGCGGGAGAATGAAGGATATATTCCAGCAGAATCAATCTAATCAATCCACCGGACCACAATGGCTCTCTGGCAGGGGAGAGTAGAGGAAATATAGATTGTTCAATTATGTTGTCAGATATGAGAGCAGAGAAAACAAATAACCCAAATCCATAAGTGCCTGAAAACTTTAGCTGGGTAATACATGTACTCATTTAAGAGCATTCGGCCATTATCTTGTGTGACTTGCATGGTAAACACAACACCAGATGTATCAAAAACCTATTAAGGCTTAAGAATAAAAAAATTACCTCATGCAAAGTCAGTTTTTTTAACATGTAAAGCTTCCAGTGAAGACATGATATCACATGAACACATGACCTCTCTATAGGCTTGATTCAGATGTGCTCAAACCAATGATACAGTTCCCAAACCAACTCAATGTAAATGGCCTCTATTTAAAGAAAAAAATGTTTTGATTGTGTTAAAAGCCAGCAATTTTTTGCTAATTGCCTTGACATCACAGAGGATCTGTGAACTGCAGAAACATCTTGAGAAATGGTGGAGTGAGGGACAAACAGGACATACTGATGCTATGCAAATGAGCAATTAGAAAACTGGGCCAAAAACTATACACGAGGCAGATCCTCAAGTTGGAGAGACTACTCAAAAAGCACTATGTGATCTGATGTGACATCTCTCTGCACAAACATGACAAGCTCAACTACAGGAAATTGAGGATAACAGAAATTGCTGAGAGTCATTTATAGAAAAGCCAAGACATGCAGACATACAAATGAGGGCTGCGGTGGTTAGTGACTAATCGAATGACTTCTGAAGGCTTTCTGGCTGAACAAAAAACAATCTCTCAGACCGAAAAGATCATAGGACTAATAAATAATCTGATAGGATGTGGTCTTGCTCTTCCAGTTGTTCTTATGTGTTACTCTCTATTTGAGGGAACTTCCTTTGAACATTTCATCCCACATATGTGACCAATGACAGGCCAGGATGTCTGTGTGCTTAGAAAAATAAAGTCCAGTGGTATGTGTCTCAGGCGCAAGTGTCAATCAGAAGATTTAGTAAGATGGAACATGGATAAACACACTCTGTATATTCATCTAAAATTGATGATGTCATCTATCTTCAGATGAAAGCATCTTCTAATAAACCAATCTACAAGAAAACAGCATGTTTCAGGTATCAAATGAGCACACTATTACATTCAGGTGTATAAATTACCCATGTGTAAGCAAATTGTGTGCAGACACTGTGTGGCGTCCACAGAAAGAGCAAAAAGGGGGGGGAATCAAATTAATCCTCAGCTTATTCGATTGCATGACAACTCCCACATTCCATTCCAAAAAGTATTTTAACATGTCCAGAAAGGGACTTAATGGAGGTAAAGTCTGGGCACCTTGCCATTCACATATTTACGGTTACACATTACAATGCTGGTCAGAGGTGCAGAAGACTCATGTTAATAGACATCCAGTGTTGCAAAATTCACATGGTCCAGAATTCACCATTGTTTAAAAAAAAAAAAAAAAATATATATATATATATATATATATAAATCTCACAATTCTCAGTTTTTTCTTGCAATTACAAGTTTATATCTTACAATTCTGACCTTTTTTTCTTGCAATTCTATGAAGAAAAGTCAAAATTGTGAAATATTGCAATTGCAAGAAAAAAGCCAGAATTTTGTAAAGTTGCAAATACAACTTTAATACATTTTTATTCCGTAGCAGAAAAAAATACAACTATGAGTTGTAAACTCAGAATTCTGAGAAAATCAGAATCGCAAGGTTTAAACTCCTTATTTATTTGACTTTAATGGCTGTTTACTGTACCTTTTTTTTAACTGACTAATGAAAATTGCTCCAGAATCTCCTAATTAATATTGCTCATCTTTGTTAGATTTAATGAACACTATCATGATCTGTTCAGATCATATCTGTACCAAAAAATGACTTTGTGTATCCATAGAAGTCTCCATGAGAAAACCTGAAGCATCAGAAAGTCCTCAAGTTCTTTGTGATAAATGCATGATGGACACTACCCATTAAGACAGTTATGATCAGATCATTTTAAGCAAGGCAGAGAAAAGCAACAGAAAATGAGCAGCTGAAATGTTTAAACTTTAATGCTTTCATTCATTTCTGCAGATTGTCAAATTAGCACTCAAGACTATGAATTTCATTTTAGGCTTTTCAAAAGCCTCCCACTGTGAATATACATAAAATTTTATAACAACACTCCAACTTCCATTCATATGGTTTATGAGCCCATAACTGATCCCACAGAGTTCTTTCAACTAGTCCAGACTAAACATGAACTGTAGTAGCACAGAGTGTGCAGATCTCAAGTTTAATCAATAAAGCACAGTGGCATACGGTTTAAGCTGCAAATCCAGTTTGTCTCCCTGTTTGGCTTTAATTAATGGCAGAGACATAAACGACAGTATATCCTCACACCAGACCGCCATCTGTGATAGTGGGAGGTGAGCGATTTGACAGACACATACTTTGTGTTGTATGAGTATGTATAAGCTGCTTTGCTTGTTATTCTCTGTCAGAGATATGGCTCCAAAGCAACTGAGTAAGACCAACAAAACCACAAGCATAAGTAAAGTAAAGATCTGCGGGGAGGAGATGGTGGGGGGCACCCAGCTGAGGGATGAACTGGACTCTACCTCAGTGCTTCTCAACTAGTTTCGCTTCACAACTCAACACCGCACACCTACATTAGATTACACAGACAAAACTGAACAAAAATGTACTAAGAAAATCATCCACTGCAATTTAATAATATTCAGATGTATATGAATTAATCAGGTTCGCAACTAAAACTTGCTATGCTATGGATCCTCTGCTTAATACAGAAATGACTATTCATATTCATTAACCTTTAAAGATTCTAATTCAGGAAGTCTGTTCTCATCTTCTAATGCCATAATTAATCTCAGAGTCACATGTAGGTATTCTACCTCTTAATGTAGTCACACCTTTGGTGATATTCACTGTGGTTAGATTATACATCAGACACAGTAATTAAAATCTGAAATGCTCATTTTCAGTTTCTTAAGATAAGACAGGGCAAAAGGTTGAGAAATCCATCTGTGATTTAACAAAGACATTTTGCATGAGATTTTATTAGGCTTTATTAGCCTATTATAGGCTTTACGTGGTACACAGAAATTCAACTCAAAACTTGCATGCCCTAATTAATCTTCCTGTTTGAATCAAGCAACAGGCCAGATGTCAGAAAAACTTTCATATTTGCCTTACTGACAGCACTTCCTGACCAACAGTGAGAACAGATATGTAGCCAAACTGCAAGACAGAAAAGAAAAACAGAATGTCTAAGCCAATTTTCAAAAACATTGATTAGGTGAACAACATTGATCTATATTCCTTATTATTTAATTCTAAATCAGTAAAGAAGCCACAAAGAGAGCTCTTATAAAGTCGATGGGCCTGGTAGATGTAGAGAAAGGAGGAGAAGAAAAGTGTTTTTAGGTCAGAATGGTAACACACCCCCTGAACAGAACATGAGAATGTATAATCAAACCCTTGTATCTTGGCAGCCGTCTCGTGAACGACTTTCCTCCTGTAGATTAACATATGGGCCAAATAAGAGTGCTACGGAGTGCTATCCCACCAGTTTGTTCCCTCCCCTCAATGCACAGAGACTCAGAATTGCTTCCATAAGATCCCTTTGCAGAGATAATAATCCAAGTATAAATCATTATATTTAATTATGAGCATGAAGAATAGATAACTGCTAAAACTGAAGGGCCCTGGTGTTAAAGTAATACAAAAGTCAAGAAGATGACAAGCTGAAAATATATGCAGGCAAATATATGAATATAAAACAAAATAGTGTCATGCAAATGCTGAAAATACATATATTTTAAAGCTGACAATTTTCTCCACATGCTAACAGTGACATAATGATTTGATCATTACCATGACTGTAAACTAATCTTACAACCCACATACCATCAGTTTGGGCTGGGTGGCACAACTCATGAGTTATGCAGAAATAGATACTGAGTGCCAGAAGCATGACAGTTCCTACAGCCTATTAGTAGATCCTCTGCCACTCACTAAAATAAAAGCTGAGGTAATATTGCATCATACAAAGCCAGATTGCAATGACACAATCATTAATAACATAAAGTGCTAGAACAGGCCTGTATCTATCCAAGTAGGAGGCTATCCATTTGAATGATCTTTGAAATTAGTTCAGAAAACATGTGAATAAAACTTTTGTTATATCTGTACAAAATGCAGTTTATAAAAAATTTGTGCAAATGATTGCTAAGTTTTTATGCACTTCCAGAGCAGAATTCCTCTTGCAGGGTGGGCAGTTAGTCTAGAGAGTGAGAGGCTTGCTGAATGAATGCCGTTCAGAAGAGAAAAAGAGGGGCCAGAGCCCTTGAAGCTTGGGGCTGGTTATGGTTACACTCCAATCAAAATGAGGCCCATCTGCAGGCAGCTGCTGGACAGTGATTTTTAAAGGAGCAGAGTTTTTCTGGTCCAGTGGAGAAGGAATGAGGAAAAAAAAAAATAAAGGCATTACTCAGTTTGAAAGGAGGGGTGAGAAAATGTTTGCTTGCATCTGGAAACACCAACCCTTCTGAAGGAGCCCAATGGCAAGATCACAAATATCCTTGTTGATCAATTAGAGACACATGCACACGCACATGCCATTAACCAGACATACATTTTCTTATCAGTTCCAGCTGATTTATTTGTGTCAGATACAGACTTCAGCATGACGACATGTAATTCTATTTCCTTTGCTACAAACGCAGATGGTCCATTTTGAGAGTATATTGCACAAAATACTAAAAACAACAAAGCACATGAGAAAAAAACAAAAACAAAAAAACAAAAACAAAACAAAATCCAGTTTTACACCTGCTATTTGGGATCCATTCACACAGATATACATAAACTCCTAGCTTTTCTATATTACAGAACATATACAATCTTCAATCTAGTACCAGAAATGAGGCTCATGTGTTCCCCCAATTCCATTGTACACTTCTCTATAGAAACGCTTCAGATCTACAGCTGTACATTTGCCTTGAGTAAAATAATAAACCAGGCATTTAAATGCAAGTCGACTTCTCAGTTTAATTCTTGCATGCTTTTACAAATGAAACCGGGTTGAAGTGCCTGAAGAAACCTCACTTAAAGCACAGTAAGAACATTCCCTTTAACTGTACAAAAATATGCCAGAAAATATTTTACTTTTTTTTTCTTTTTTAAAAAGATGAGGTATGTTGGTCATGTATCAAAATGCTTCCTGCCATACCTGTGTGTTCTAGAGTGGTTATCTGCTTAAATATTCCCATACTTGGAGGGAAACGGAACCGGTTACACACAAAAAAAGAAACATTTGTGGCATAAAGAAATTACATAAGACCACAGAAAAAGTTCCATCCTGAACTGTGTTTCAGAATTGCCTCCGTTCGGTCCAGCAACCGTTTGCCAGCTCCCTGTAGAGATATGGGTGGGATGGGAATGCATAGTTCAGATTTTACATTTTGCGCTCCACCACAGTTTAAGCAGTTTCACTGCAACCCCACAGAATAACCACACACTATGGCAAGCTACTTTAACATGTATTGCTTTAAACTAACTGGTACCTATTTCCACGTGACTAGCACTTATTTTAATTACCAGTGAGTGATTCAATAGTGGTGTGCATCTCAGTTTCACTAGCAATCAATCATTTATATGCACATTATTCCTACTAGTCATTATCCTATAATAGTACCTTTTGGAATGGAACAGTAACTTGTCACTGCTGGGATAGTGACTAGCAGCAAAGACAAAATTCACAGTGAACTGAAAACAACAACAACAACAACAACAACTAATGGCTTTACAAGGATAAAAACAACTGCTTGTCAGATAAAAGTAGAAGCTATGTAGTTTTAAGGAATACATGTTAAAAGCGCTTGCCATACACACGCACAGCCCTGTCAATGTTGACCATGTTGTCACTTTTTTTTTCTACGTTACAAATCTCGAAACGCAGGTTCCGCCGTCTTAACCGGGACAACCACGGAGGCAGAGTCAAAAAATAACCTGAAGATGCGAGATGCCTCCTTGGTTCTGGAGGAGTCTGTGAGTTAGTAAGTGAAAACCAGGTCTGAAAAGTTCGCCTCCAGCCAGTCTCCCGCAATCATCTCACTGAGCTCGGGAGTGCAATAGTCCGGGAACTCGAAGTGAGAACCGAGGCTGCCCTCGCTGAAAGAGTCCAAATCTTTATCCACCAGAGAGAGACAAATGTTTCCTGAAGTGTTGCCCAAGTCCGTCGAGTGAGAGCCCGCCGCTAAGTTCAAACTGAAGTCCACCAGCAAGTCATCGGAGTCCTCGCTGGAGCTGCTGGGCGAAGAAGAGACGGACCTGAAAGAGGATGCTGGTGACACCGAGGCAGGGTAAGCTGCGCTCTGCTTGGTAATGTTCTTGAAGTTGTAAAACAGTCTGCTGCCGGGAATTGCGTCCGTGTGCCTGGACTTTTCGTACATGCTGGCGCCCTCGGACTCCGCGGCGGAGCTCAGCGTGGGGCTCGCGGGGACGTTGTGCAGCCTGATGTGCTCCTCGTCCTCGTAGTCATCCTCCTCCTCGTCGTCGTCGTCGTCATCGTCATCTTCGTCGTCAGTAAGTTCCCTTTTGATAGACTTGGTCACTTTTAAGTTTGTGAAAACATAGTTGAACCTGCAGTCTTGCGAAGAAGCTCTCGCGGTAATGTTCCCCGGTTTGCTCGGCTTGAGTTTCGCGCACTTCTTCCCTGCAGCTTTGACACTTTTGCCGATTTTCTCCGGCGACTGCACCGCTGGTTTCGAAGAACTTGTGTCAAGCTTTGGTTTTTTCTTGGGTCTGTATTTGTAGTCGGGGTAGTCAGCCATGTGTTGGAGCCGGAGCCGCTCGGCTTCGCGGATAAAGGGAATCTTTTCACTGTCCTTGAGCATTTTCCACCGCTTCCCCAGTCTTTTGGAGATCTCAGCATTGTGCATGTCCGGAGACTGTTCCATGATTTTTCTCCTCTCGATCTTGGACCACACCATAAAAGCATTCATGGGTCGTTTAATGTGGCCGGTGGCTGTCTTACACCAGTCCGGTTTCGGTGGCACCGGGCTGCACGCCATCAGTTCGCTCTCCTCGGTGTCTGTGGTCTCTCGCGACATGCTGCTCTCCGTCTCGCTCTGCTCCGTCTGCTGCACCATGTTCAAAGATACTTTTCTCCCTTAATAGACTCGCAGCTGCCGCACTCTAAGACAAACCTCTTTTCAAAGTTACCGACTGCCTTCTTAACTAGTTCCTAGGTTTCTCATATCGATTGCGTCACGTATAATTATCCAATAGCGTGCCGCGGCTCCGCCCACAAGCCTAGACATTAACCCTTCGCGTCCAACCAGACTTTGCCCAGGCAATGATTTAAACCGTGCCTTGATAACCAAAATGCTGCCTGTTAAGAGAACAGACATCCTATGCCATCATAATGTCATATTTACTGATCTAAAACAAATTCAAGTCAACTGTATAATTAACTATGCTCATTTGCTTATGTTTTCAATACAAATTGAGTTATGAGTGTTAAAAAAATAAACAATTGTGCATTTATAAATGAACTGAATGCTCCATCTAATGTTTTTTTCATTCTTTCATGCACATACAGGGTTGTGGTATTGTGGTATATAATAGTGAATAGTGTTGCCATCAAAAACTAACCAGATGAAGGCATCTTACTAGACAGCATGCTATGCAGACACTGGATTCGGACATGCCTTGTTGCCAGCCTGCCTCTGTACACAGCCCAAGATTGCATTCGTGTGCACGCCTGTGGGTGGGATTTTCATTACGAGTGCGAGACAGGCATATTGAATGAACACCGGTTCGTTCAGTGCGACACACCAGGGGACAGAGATAAAGTGAGAGGATAAACATTTAGTGTATCTGTATTTAAAAGATCAGGGCATGTCAATGTCATGCACCGACTGCTTAAGAATTACATTACTAATAGAATTAGGTATTTTTTTTAATAATAATTAGCTAATTAATGTAACTAGTGTAGAATAAAAATAATAATGTGAAAACCAGGTTTTGAAGATGATGATCTGCAGACATGTCACTGCTTATAACTTTCCCACAGAAAATTAATTTTAGATCACTAATCAGACTGGAAAAAAAGTCCTTAATTCATTTTAATGCAATAAAAAATGGGACTCTCTCAGTTAACCCCTCAAAAGCCCCCTCAATTTGGACACTACATTTACAGTCACATCTTGTCAACATTTTGCAACACATATTTCTTTTTGTCTATGCAGGTTAGTTGAAAATATGCAGTCTAAATACACTAAAATGTGGGCTTAGTAAAACTCTTTTCTCATTTTTCCCCCTCCTTTTTGCAATTAGGAACATAGGTACTTGCACACTTCTCAACATCTGTGCAGACTTTATTCACTGATTCAAATTTTGACAATGTAATGTCAGTGCTGGTGTTGATTATACTCCCTGCCCCACTTACTTTATATTATGCAAGGGAAATATATGTAGGTTGTTTGATGTGTCCAGACAGCAGACAGGAGAGGGGGTGCAAAGATTTGCTGTGTCAAGGAGGTGAGCAACTCTCTCTCTCTCTCTCTCTCTCTCTCTCTCTCTTTCTCTGTAGACCACCCTATACCACAGCTCTGGCTGACAGCCAGCTCCGTCTCTGATAAACCTCTCTGCCATTCTCTCATTTCTCCTTCCCCTAGAGGGCAATCATTTACCCCTTTGAATCAGTCCTGCCCTGCCCCCATGCATCACTTCCTCCCCCACCTCAGACTCACGCAGTGACACATTAGAAATGCAGTGAGAGGATTTTGCTGGGCAGATTTGCATTGAGATATTGAGATACAGCCTAAGATTAATTTTCACGGGCAGTGTCTCCTACAGACCAGACCACCCCCTTCCCTCCCGTCGCGTCTTCCCGCTGAGACTGGCTGCTTCCGAGGGCTGCCAGCCACAAGCCACATGTCTTTCCGACTCTGAGCCATGGATCATAATATTCTGCTGCCTTTTCAGCTACTTTGTATAGTCTAATTTAAATCTGACAATGTCGCCCCAAGACCTGGAGTTACCAAAGGTTGACATGCTGATAATGTACGAAAGGAACAAAATGAGTTTATTATCTACTTCATCCATCATGCGAACAATAATTTCCACTTGTTCCAAGTTTTCTTTGAAAAATAAAAAAAAAGAAATCTGGGTTACAGTGATGCTCTTACAATGGAAGTGAATGGGGACAATTGGTTATGATTAAATTGCTAAGAGTTTTAAAAGTATAGCCACAAGACTTGTACAAAATGCACGTTTACATGATTATAGTGTGAAAATTGCGCACTAACCTTTTCTGTGCAAAGTTATATCCAATTTTACAACTTTATTGCCATGACAATGTAACACCATAAACCTTAAAACTACTAAAAAAAATGATCAGAACAGCTTTATAGCTCAAGTTTTAACAGAGGAATTAATGTAAGTGATTTTATAAAATGACACACGTCACATTTCAACTTTTAAATCCTCCAAAAATTGGCCTCATTCACTTCCTTTATAAGCGCCTCACTGTAATCTCAATTTTAGCCTTTTTGTAAAGAAAATGAGGGATGAAGCAAATTATTTTCCGTGATAATCAACACTATGCTACAAATGGTGTCGAATGAGTATAACCTTGAATATTCCTTGAAGCTTCAAGCCAGGAGCATTCAAGAATTCTTGCTGCACCCATTTCCCATTTTATTTTTATAATAACACCCTCTTGCTTTCAGAGCAGTGGTGCATTACAGTAAATTAGATGAGGCTTGTACAGTGGTAAAATGGGTCTGGCGGAGAGGAGAGGTGAAGAGAAGATGATAGAGAGACGGAGAAGAGCACACCAGACAGGAATGACTCATCTCCTCCATGGCGTTTATCTTCCTTAGACTAGGAGCTGCCACTCACCCGCTAGAGAAGTGCTAAAGCAATGGATCGATAAGCAGTCCTGACTAGGAGCTATCTGATATTGAAGATGCAGGGACGTATACCTTCTGAATGGCCCCTGGATGGGCTCGTTCAATATGCCTTCATTCTCAACTGCACACAAAAGGCCAAAGTCAGATTAGGCGACTGCAGGGTTGGAGGGACTCTTGCAATGGGTGGAGTGCCACATTCACATAAATGAGTTAACAAGCTTAGCATCCTGGCCATTGATTGGGAATGCGATGGCTAGCTTTGGTCTTTGGGGCCGTAGCTTACCTAACGGCTGCCGTTAGATGTGTGAACTCAAAGCACTGTTGAGTAGGCGTGGAAGCGGACTGTTGCGATTGTTTTGCAACACTTAGTTTTTTTTTTTTTTTTTGCCTTGTGAAGCTGTGTAGGTTGGTTGGAAATATTTAGTTTAAATATACTACTGGGTCAATAAGATTTTTTTTTAAAGAAATGAATACTCAGAATATGATTACTCAGAAATTGTGAATTAAATTGATCAAAATTGACAGGAAAATATTTTTAATATTTTAATATTTAAATGTTAAAAAAGATTTCTGTTTCAAATAAATCCTGCTCTCTTGAACTTTCTATTCATCAAAAAATCCAGAAAAAAGTATCAGTTTCAACAAAAATATTGAGCAACACAATTATTTTCAATATTTATAATAGGCCCCAAATCAGTATATTAAGATGATTTCTGAAGGATCATGTGACACTGACATCTGACGAGTAGTTGCTGCTGAAAATTCAGCTTTACCATCATAGGAATATAATATATTTTAAAATATATTAAAATATATATATATGCATAATATTTCACAATATTACTGTTTTTAATGTGTTTTTCATTATCTGCATGCAGTCTTAACGAGCAAGAGACTTCTTTCAGGAAAATCTTTCCAACCCCAAACATTTGAACAGTACTGTACATTTTAGTGAATAGTTAAACTAGGAGTTTTTATATTTTGACTCCAAGGACCCTCAAATAAAATTCCTTTTTAAGGATTCCCCTTCCAACAGCTATTTAATTCAATTTAACCATGAATATAATGCATAATATTATGTAATACTATACAGTAAATACAATATTTACTTGTTAACATTGTATTTTTTTTTCTGTACACTATTAATGTTAGATTACATTTACATTTTAGATTACACAGAACCCCAGCAATCTTGCAGGCCCCAGTTTGAAAACCCCTGGTTAAACAATTCTCTCTGTTTAGTTAGAAACCAAACAGGTCTTTACTTTCAAGCTGTTAACAAGACATGGAAGTCAGCAGTAGACCGCACACTAAAAATGTTGTATGAAATGATTTTCAAAGATGTCTAGAGGAAGCCTTTTTTCTGTCATTTTGCTCTTTATTTTATGGACATTTCTTTAATTGACCATGCATGATATTTGATCTAATTCTGTTGTTTACAAAACATTTTTCCCATCTTCGAGTCAAAATACCACTGTCGCTGTGATTTGGGGAGAGTAAAGGATTTTGTTATCAGGGTTAGATAAGGAGCCTCTAAAGTGGAATACATACTGTAATGCAATTGACCCCATGTCTCCACACTTTCAAGGTCTGATGCTTGGCAGACAGGAGTGACTTCACGAGAAGATAAACAGAGAATACTTAACACGCTGGTGTGTGCTTGTGTTAGACGTTGTCAGTGCAGCAAATGCAATGGCAGATTACACTCCAACACCGTAACCTTGTTCTCGTATTCTTACAAAAACATCTCCATGTGAACTGGAGGTGGCTGTTGAGGTTATTTACAGGATTTCACAACACTCTCTTCAGTGCCTCCGTGTCAAAATGATGAAAGTACTGAGGTAAATGCCAAAAAACAACTTGCAATTCTCAAGTTACACTACTATTGACTTTGAAAAAAGTTACCAACCCAGTTTATGTTAAAACCTGCATGTTTATGGCATTGTATTGTCAAGCAGCATAAAATCAAGTAGTTGGCATCAGTCGTCTAACAAAACTAGTCTTATAATAATGCATAAACAAGTAAAGAATGTGCAAAACTGCATGTGTTTAAAGTCAACTAGTTGGTGGGTCATCTGAAAGAGAAGGCAACTAGTCAGTTTTAACCCTGTAAAGCCCAACATAAAATAACAGTCAGAAAAAAATATGTATTGTTTTGGGAACAGTTTATTTGACCTACAGACAAAATATAACTAATAATAATATCGATTATAATAAATTACAAAAAAGTATTGTTTATCATATTTGATACATAAGGCTTTAATGGCTCATATGATAACGAGTAATATGGAGCTCATACTCGATGAGGAAAAACACTTTGGTACAGCCTTTTGGTACAGTTGCTAATATTTTCATTGTCAAAATGTAGAAAATTCTGATAACTTGTAAACGTTGCACTGTAGAGCTTCTGTCACTATAACAAATTCCTCGTATGTGCAAGCATACTTGGCCAATAAAGCTCATTCTCATTCTCATTCTCATAATATGTCTTAGAAAGACAATATTTAAGCGCCTAATTTTAAGATCAAAGTTCTGTAGTTTTTATTGTGGAGGGGAAAACATATTTATAATGCAATGCAATACAGTGATGATTGAGGGATGTATAAATAAATGTTCCTCAAAAGCCTGATGTATCATATTTAATACTCACATTTTAACGTGAATTTTCCTGATAAACTAATAAATTTATGGATAATCAAGTAAACCTAAGTTGCTTCAGTCCAGTAAATGTGCTTCTTGAATTACTAATGATATAAAAGGTATTCTTATGTTTAATTTATAAAAAAAAGACATGTGTACCACAACCTGTCCTTTTACTTGCTAAAAAGTATTAACTATTAATCAGAAGGTATGTAGTAGATTGTGTACAACAGGTTATTCAGAAAATAATTTTTTTGATCATGTTTTTAATTTGTATGTCAAATATGATACAGTAGGCTTTATAGGGTTAAAGGAATGCAAAAACTGGAGAGGTATAACCCTGTTATCAATCCTAGGGACAATTTTCAACAGGATCCTCCTGGAAAGAATGAAGGCAGCAGTTGACAAGCTACTGAGAGAGCTGGTTTCCGCAGTGAAAGATCCTGTACAGATCAAATAGCAATCCCGAGGATCATCATCGAGCAGTCACTGGAGTTGAGTACTTCACTGTATGTGACCTTCATAGAATTCCAGCAGGTATTCGGGAGCATAGACAGGAACACCATTTGGAGTCTGCTGCAGCACCATGGTATCCCACAGAAGCTCATCAACTTGATCAAAGCCAACTATGAACCTTCTACCTGTCAAATTGAACATAATGGGAATTTGACAGAATCCTTCCCTATAAGGACTGGTGTAAGACAAGGCTGTCTTCTGTCCCTGTTTCTCTTCCTGGTAGCAATCGACTGGGCTATGAAGGAGACAACTAGATCGCACCCAAGAGGCATCCAGTGGGGGCTGTTCAGGCAGCTGGAAGATATTGACTTTGCAGATGATGTCGCCATCGCCAGGATCACATAAATGCAAAGGTGTCAGCGTTGGACCTAACAGCAGCCAAGGTAGGACTGGAAACTCAAGTAAAAAGGAGAAAGTGGGAGTGGCTTGGTCACACACTCTGAAAGCCCCCATCCTGCATTGTTCACCAGGCACTGCAGTGGAACCCAAAGGGCAAGTGAACCACGGGCATTCCAAAATAACATGGAGGAGATCACTTGCCAGCGAGGAACAAACGCTGGGACTCTCATGGGGCCAGATCGAGACTGCTACCAAGGATAGAGCATGATGGAGGACCCTTGTTGATGACCTGTGCCCGACTGGGGGTTTAAAGGATTAAGAGAGAGAAGAGAGTGAGTGTACACAAATAAAACTAGACCCTTTACAGATTCAAATGATGTATTACACTTATATGTACAAGCAAAAATGACTGAGCATTTTAAGTTCTTTCGCTGTTATCAGGAAAAATGCAAGTGATTCCGCTGGTATCCCAGGACCCCACCATTGAGGACCGCCAGAAAGGGAGGAGCCGATCGCTATATAAGTCAGCTCAGAGTGCCATTCCATCAGAATTTTCTCCTTCAGCGACGAGATCGTCGCTTCGCTGCATCTGCTATCAAGAAGCCAAAAGATGAAGAAGGAAGAAGCTCAGCCTGCTGCTTGCCACCTTGAAAGAGCCCTGGGAGTGGAAGAAGCAGAAGCCTTCCCCTGCGGACATCTGGCACCTAGAAAGAGCAAATTTCCTCTGCAGTGCTGTTGCGAATGTCGCACCACAAGTGTGGCTCATGCAGGGAACTATAGAATATGTCTATAGAAAGCCTGTACAGCCCTCTCTCTGGTGAGTGACTGAGAGAACCAGCACTTTCAGTTAAAATAGATATTTTGTTGCTTCTAACCAGAAGGACTATTTTACATGTAAATATAACCAAAATTACGGCATAACTATTGTCTGTATGCGATTTTGTCAGACAACATGACAGCTTGGGAGGGAGAGCTGGTGAACATGTAGTCACATTTGAGTCACTGTTCCTTTTTGAGTCGTTCTCTTGACACTGCGGCTTGAAAGCCACTATTAAGAAAAATCCTTTTTTTCCGAAATGCTGAAGCCTTATCGAATCCCGCTATTGTATATCTGAGAGTGCTGAGGGAGAGGAAGCAGCAGATCAAAGTTGGAAGTTGCTGTATATAATTTTTGACTGCTCTAAATCATAAAAATATCTGGGTTTTCTGTTTCAAAATGGGAGGTTTGTCAGACCCTGGAAAGCAGATGTAAGAAAAAGTGATGAAGACGGCGAAGATCTTGATGAAAAATAATCTTTTATTACAGCGTAGCAGTGACAAAGTACAAACAGCACTTCGGATTCAGCGGAGTCGAAATGATCCCTGAACATCTTAAGCTCAAACCTTTTATACAGTTTCAGTTGCTCCAGTTATAACAGCTGTGGTCTGTATGTTAATTAAGTTCTGACACCCCTTTGTCTGAGGTGGTTCTTGGTGTCCCACACACTCTCCCATTCTACAATTGGTGACCATTTGCTCAGGATGTTATCATCCCAAATGGTCTACAAACAATACAACTGTTGACTTTCTGATTCTCTATAATAATTAAGCCATTTTGGGAAATGAGCATGATCAGACATATATTGTGGAGTGGAATCTGGGTCGGGGCAGACTATAGATTCTTACACAGGGTAAGTCAAGCCCGTTTCTGAAAGAGAGGTAACTTACTCTGTGAACCTAACCTGGTTGGGAGCAGGTTTTCTACGCTAAACCCAGAGTTCCTCTTCAGGAACTCGAGCTGCGTCCGAGAACGCTAGGGGAACGCCTCCAGCGTGACCGCGCTCTGGTACAAGTGTAATCTGTCTAAAAGATGGGCGAGACGTCACGGGCGGGTGACGTAATGGCCAGGAAGCATAAAA
>JAFVLL020041107.1:151458-241658 GCA_021397915.2 Tor tambroides | reverse complement strand
TTTATGTAGCACCGTGGTCCTGTGAGGCACGACATTTCGTTCCACTGTATGTCCCCACATGTAGCGGAATGACAATAAATCTCAACTTGACTTGACTTGATTAAATGTGCACAATGTTGTGTCTTTTATAACATATTTATTCCATTTTAATAAGGATAAAAAAAGGCACAAAATGAATGAACCCGGAAGAGCTCAAAGTCCATCAATCTTGAGCACCATAACTCACACACTGAACTTTACAATGGCTCACTTGAATGAAATGCAAAGGGTGAACATAAAATGACTGATAATATAATGAAATAATAAAAAGAGAATTATTAACTGTGTAAATATTATGTGTTTCAGTCTTCATGATTGAAATGATTTAAACATTTGTATTATTCATAATTATATAACATATAACTGTTTTGCATTGCATTATTGTTTTGCCTTGTGATTTCTTGGTATAAACTTAAGTGTGATGGGAACCTTCGGCTGGAAAGCAGCATTCATCTCTAGAGGGATCTAAGGAAAAAAAGAGAAAAATAATAATTAAATCAATTAAATCATTATCACATAACTCATGTATATCAATTCTAATTGATGACAGTCAGTGTACCAACCTGTGTCTCTTTACATGTTTCCATACTGAAGTTCTGAAGTAGCTTCACAACAAGAAGTTTCATGATCATTAGGGCAAATCTCATTCCAATGCAATTTCGAGGCCCGAGTCCAAAAGGCAGGAAAGCGTACTGGTTCATCTCTGACTTACTTTCTGGGCTGAACCTATAGTGATATATCAGAAACACATTCAGTTTAGCAATTGTTGCTTCAATTAAATGGTCTAAACAAACAGAATTCAGTGTTTTTAGACATAAAATTAAGTTTCACTGGAGATGTATAAATAAATCAGTGTTGTGTACCCACTTCTTTTAAGAAAACTGTAAAATCAAAGGGCCGGCTTTTGTTTGATTTAGTAAGGTACTACAGTAAATAAGGATGTTTAAACAAGGCTGTTTAATAGTCCTTGCAAATTCCATATGAGAAAAAATTCATTCTGTTTAGCCATCTTAAATCTGGTACGTGGTTCTGTAAACTGTATAAATCACATGCTGTAAGATGATCATTTGTGAGAAAAATTGAAGTGAGAAAAATTGTGGTTGTGAAAAAAAAAAAGATAGATGTCATGTCTGATAGATGAATCGCATCACCTCTCTGGTCTGAACTCATCAGGAGACTCCCAGAGCTGTGGATCACGACACAGAACATATGTAGGAATTCCAACCAGAGTGTCCTTTGGTATGGTCACCCCATTGATCTCCACAGTTTTCTTAGATGACCTTTCTAAGCGTGGTGCAGTGGGAAGGAGACGCATTGATTCGTTGATGGCCATTTCCAAATAATCCATTTTCATCAATGCATCATATGTGATGGGAGTCTAATAAAATAAATAAAAAACAAAACAAAACAAGACATACCCAATGCAAATTACGGCTTTGTATTAAACTTACTTCCTGTTCCTTAAGTAAAACAACTGAATGCTAAACACTAAAACTGCCTTAAAATATATTCTCTAAACAAAAACTATAAACAAAACCGAAGCCAGTGTGCTCACTTCAGGCGGGAAGTTTGTGTCAATCTCCTCAACCAGCTTTTCCAGGCAGTCTGGATTAATTGCAAGATTATAGAGGAGGTAAGTGAGAGTGGTGCTTGTCGTCTCATAACCTCCGAGAATGAAAACAAGGGATTGGGAGAGAATCTCGTGGTCTGTTAGTCCTATCAAATTCACAAAAACAGCATATTTGAAAACAAGTCACATTTGAAATGTGACTATAATGTGTAAATTCTGTACTGCTCCTCAAACCTTTTGCTGGTTGCTCATCTGTGTCCTCAAAATGATCACCAGGTATTTGATTCTGGAGCATGAGCTGGAGAAAGTCCACCCGACCCTGATTAAAAACACAGAAGCATCAAAATCATTGCCAGATCTAAGGTTAGGATAGTGAGAGTGACATTATATGAAGAGCGAAATAGTGACAAACATACATCCGGTTCCTTGTTGTGATGGTCCTTAATCTTTTTCAGGGCACTGTAGAAAAAATCCATAGACGACTTCGAAAAAAGAGTAACCCCCATTTTCTTCAAAATAATTGCAATGGAGGGAAACAAAACTGAAATAAGATTAATAAGATAAAATTAATTTGATTTTTGTTTCCTTTCATTATTTCTGTTCATTTTCAATATTATTATACAAACAATATCATACGTATTAGCAGAAAGAGAGGACTGAACATATTAAACTGGAGAAACTTCTTGACATTGGTAACGAAAGGATCATCTGCGTTGTTTATGGAGTCGATGTCAACACTAAAGGAAGAGCTGGTGACCACATCCAAACTGTATGGACCCACAACTCTGGAATAAAAATAGTGTTTTCTTACTAAATATGTAATATACAGTAAGTGATCATTACAATAATCATACACCTTTATTAATAAATGAAATGAATTTCAAGTGGTTTTTATTTATACACAGGAACCACTAAAAACAATCCTGTTTATTATTAAGTAAGTTTTGCAGTAAATACTTCACTAAAGTTCTTTATGTTTTGTTTAAGGACAGGTGTCACACATACTCTTTCACTTTAACTGGCTGCTCGTGGTCTCTCTTTTGCAGATTTTTAATAAAACGATTTGCATGTGTCACAGCTATGGGAAATATCTGAAACATATTTAGAGATAAGTGTTACACGTGTCAGCATGCAACAAAAATATAATAAAATGCACTGGGCTTTGCCTCATCCCCATTTGAACCACTAAACCACTGACTGAATGTACTTTTCTGTAAAGAAGTAGAGAATATTGGGACTAGAGTCCAGTGTATGATACGGTTTATATTATGGGCATTTACCGTACCTCCTTCAGTCGACCACTTGTGAAATACGGGGAGAGTGTACTACGCATTCTCTTCCATCTCTCATCTTTAACCATAATTATGCCATCAGCAAAGGGGCCAGCAAGACCTGTAGTTCTTTTCTGTACAAATTACAAAATTATGATCTTTACTGGATATTCAGCTGTCTCTGAATTGCCATTATAACACTTCCTTGTACAAAATTTTGTTTGGGTTTTGGTGAGCTTACCCTTCTGTTAATGAAGTTAGAATAACATTCTTTCACCAAAATCACTTTGATCATTTCCAGGTCAGTGACCATTAATATTGGGAGCCTTCCATCATAGATCCTAAGCAATGAAAAGAATCAGTTTACAGTGATTCAGGCGAATACCAATGCTTAATATAGGTGTATATATAGTATACCTGGAATGACAAATATTATGTATAAGTAGTATAACTATTATCAATTTGATGTTTTACTTTTTTAATACAGTAAATGTTTGACTGAGACTCACCCCCAAACTTTTCCATACTTCTTAGCACACTCCATGTCGAAATTGCACAAACCCTAAAATACATTTGCATATGGACAATTAATCAGAGAGAAATTAAAAGAGTGAATTACTCTTTACATTATAAATTACTCACTTTAGTGTATGAAAGAAGTGTGCCAAAGAAAGGCCAAGGCCTCGGTCCTGGGATTCCCAGTTTGTTGAAAAATCCATGCGGCCAAACACCATAACTACAGTTGGGATAAATAACACAAATATAAGACTACACACAAATACTAACTAAAATAATATACGTTTGATAGAGATTGAGATTAGGGTGAACGGATTTTTTGACCCTCAAACTGGGCCACAAAGGAAGTATCTTTTTGCTGTTATTTTCACCATTTTAATCACATTTAGATTTCTGCAGTATACTGTGTTCAACACTGCTTGAAATTTCAACCACACATTTACAGTAGAAGACTTTAAGGACACGTTTCAACACAGGCTAATTTAACACAAATATTTATGATGACTAAAAATAAAAGGCAACTCCTAATATTCAAGCGATTTTACCATGACGATAGAGTAAGGTTACGTTGTCATGCCAGGCAGATACATCCATTAGCATGCTGATTTCCTTTAAGATTAAATTACGTTTACTGATTGAAAACAACGTATTTTAGGTTTGAAGTAGCTTAACAAAATGACACAAGCAATACGTTTCAGTAAGTCTGACTGAAAATAGACCTTCAATAAACCTTTTCGTGTATTCTTTAATATTCGGTCCTCCTCCTGGCATAATGTGTAGCAATTCTCAGTGTAACACTATCGACAACCATTTTATAATCTATTTTAAAGAAAATACTCAACACAGTTTATAGAAATCAGTTTATTTTCAATAAAGAGGCGGAGTAGCAGTGAAAATCACTGCGCGGGACTGATGCTGCACTTTCTACAGTGATGACTATCAGCAAATCAACTTGGAAAACAGCGAGGATCAGTGATCCTGACAGCTGAAACCGGGACATATTTACAGTTTTAAAGAGTTGTCTGTACACCGGGACCCATCTGGTCACCGTAATATATTAATGTAAAAGCTATAACACATGTAAGACCTAAAATGGTTGCTTTGACCTGTGAATGAATACTCACATAAAGAGGAGAGTTATGACCAGAACCACCAGGGTCCAAGTCACAGACAGAGTTGGGAGATCAATCATTGTAAGTCAGCTGTCAGCTTAGCACTGTATTCTTCAGTCTAAAGTCAGAGCTCCAGCTCAAGACAAGTCCTCAAAAACGTCGCTGTTGGTTTGGTATTATTCGTGATCCGGAGATGGGCGTGGTTTACAGGTGTGCATGACAACCAAATAAGGCGTGAATCGACAGGTTATGACAGTTTTGACACTTCTGACATATTTTTACGTGTTGCGTAATCAGTGTTAACTGAACTAGGCTCTGTGAGCCTTCAGTCATTGCTTTGTTGAAAACATGCATGACAACGACGAAAGACACAAAATGTAATTTCTAACGTAAACGGGTTCGTCTTACAGTGCCAAATTGAGTATCACATCGTTTCTACTCACCTTACAATAGAGTACAGCCAGAGTTGGATATCTGAGACTCAATAAAACAAACTCACGCGCACAATAACATTGAAAATGTATTTTTAACAGTTTACAGTGACACCCATTGGACAAAAAGAGAAGCAGAGAGACTTCAGGCTGGAGAAGTGAGACAAAATAAATTGCTGTGAAGGTTAGTTTCTGTATCCAGGGAGTTATTTGTTAAACATGTTAAGAGCTATTTATCTACAAATGTGTCTCTCATTTGATATGGTACAATGCTGTCATAGTTTGGATATGAGTGTTTTGTATTAAATCAAACAGTATTGAGAAGAAAACTTCCTTGACTGATGCAACTCTCTGGTGATTTGTAAGCATGAACAGAGGGAGCTACAGGTGTATGTATGTTGTTGGTTGTTTAAGCCCTCTGTTTAAAATCTACCAATCGCTTGTATTGCTACGTAGTGATGTGGGCGTTGCATAATAGCAGCCCTTTGTAACAGTCATTAGTGAGATTGAAAATCAGCCTTACAGTGTAGACAGAATAACCATATTCTCCACACCATGTATAATAAATCCTGTAGCCTAGATATTTTGTATTTTTGATGTTGCTGCTAATAGGAATTTTAAATGTATGGAATGGAATATAAGTCCAGAACAATTGTTCACAATTTGTTTACAAATAATATTACAAAAGAGGGGTTTGTTTGTCACACAGGAGAATTCCCTAGCAGTTGTTTTGGAAGCTGATTTCTAATGTCTAGTTCTACTGTAGTTCTAGTTCACTGGGTAACAAATGAACAGAAGAAAACCACACTAGCTTTCTGACAGGGAACCAACTATATAATAAAGGTATATTTGAACATATTCTCAGGTTAAGGATGTTTTACATAAGTGTCAGGTCTTGGAATGTTGTCAAATGCTCTGATCAGAAGCAAAAAGTGAATTTTTCAGACAGGCTACCATGTTCATGACCAGCATGCATTAGATCTCACATGCATTAGATGTCTGATGACGTCTGTTCTCCTACAAAAATGACACTTTACATCACATTCATTGCTTATGTTATATAATTCAAATACACAATTGGGTCGATGACGTGCATATTTCGGTGTCCAAGTGCATTATTTCCTTTTAAAATAATTTGATAATTTCATGACGTGCACTTTATTCAATAAAATCTATTTAGTTTGAATACATTTTGAGTACACCACAATGATAAATATTAATTTAGGTTTTGTATCTCAAACCTCCAAAATGTCAGTTGGCAAGCTAATAGAACTATTAAAAATGGGTTTTAAATAAAATACTGAAAGACACTGAAAGACTTTTGTCCGGCAATTTGTATGTTCTCAAATATCAGGGTGGCGTGACCACAAACATGAGACCATTATTATGAAGTGGAAAAGTAATACACTCTCAGAAAAAAAGGGTACAAAAGCTGTCACATGGAGTGGTATCTTTTCAAAAGGTATACTTTTGTACCCTTTAGGTACTACTATGGACATTTTAGGAAGGACATTTACGAAGTTGTACAGTACATTTTGAAAAGGTATGATATTGCATCATCCAAAGCAGCCCAACTGATATTAATGTGAAAAGGTTTGTAGATCTCTCATAAATAGTGGTAAAAATAGCTACTGTACTTTCAAGTGTGGGTAGACTGGTACATTTTCCATGTCAGGCGGTACAACCAGTGTAAAACTAGAAAAATGCTATTTTTATCACAAACCTTGTTATTGTATGAACACATGTACTGTATGTGTATTTGTATGAACAAATTGATATGTATCAACACGTATGTATGAACTAGCATAAGCAATAGAAGCCTGGTCAATGCAAAAATGGTTGTGCAAGGTGTCACAACCAGGAAGTCAGGTGGTGCAATGGCAATAAATGTCCCTATATGAAATAAAAAACATTAAGCTAAATAAATAAGACATTAAAGCTAAGATTGTGTTTTCATTTTTTAAATATATTTTAACTATTGTTTTAAAATATCATGAAGAAAAGAGGTTTGATAAGTCTTGATAGAATTTTATTTAGTTATTACTTTTATACAGCAATCAGATGGTAATATAACAGTTTATTATTTTATAGTTTTATAGTTAGAGGAGGAAAAGGGAGGGAAAATATTTTGTCAACCATTACATTGTTAAATCTCAAATATATGCATTACCTTCAGTTTGAAAATATGTTCAAAAATACCTTTTAGAAGCTTTTTTTGTCATTGACCCAATTATACAATTTTCTAATTCATTGTAATGTATTTGCTGTATTGTAACAGCAAATGACACAAAATGAATGAATCGGGAAGTGCTCAAGGCCCACCAAAAATATAAATCATAAATATAAAATATAAACCATAAATCCAAAAATATTGTGTAAAAGGTGATTATATATATATATATATATATATATATATATATATATATATATATATATAAAAGAAATAATAATAATTTTGTTACAACATATAGTATAAAATTGTCTACACAATTATATTGAAATGTTATGCATTTTAATTATTCTTTTGCCTTGAGAGACCTTGGTATAAACTTCAGTGTGATGGGAACCTTCGGCTGAAACAAAGCATTCAGCTCTAAGGGGATCTGAAAACAAGAGAAAATAGAGAATATGCATTTATAACTTCCCATTTAATTAAGAGGCAAAACATAGTCAGTTTCATGTAACTACTGTATATGTACTGATGAAATGATGTACCAACCTGTGTCTCTTTACATGTTTCCATACTGAAGTTCTGAAGTAGCTTCACAACAAGAAGCTTCATGATCATTAGGGCAAATCTCATTCCAATGCAATTTCGAGGCCCGAGTCCAAAAGGCATGAAAATGTATTGGTTAATCTCTGATTTGCTTTCTGGGCTGAACCTGTAAAAAATTAGAGAGACACAAAGTTTAGCAATTTTTGTTCAATTAAAATGTCTCAAACATTTTCATTTACATGCTATACAGTACTGTATGTGAGAAAAACTGAAGAGAGAAAAATGGTGGCTGTGCAGGAAATGCTCAGAAAGCATCAGTGTCTGATGAATCACATCACCTCTCTGGTCTGAACTCATCAGGAGACTCCCAGAGCTGCGGATCACGACACAAGACATATGTAGGAATTGCAACCAGAGTGTCCTTTGGTATGGTCACCCCATTGAGCTCCACGGTCTTCTTACAGACCCTTTCTAAGCGTGGTGCAGTGGGAAGGAGACGCAATGATTCGTTGATGGCCATTTCCAAGTAATCCATTTTCATCAATGCATCATATGTGACAGGAGTCTAAATAAACAAACAAACAGGCTTTGTTTTAAACCTAATTCCTGTTCCTTAAATAAAACAACTGAATACTAAACATTAAAACTGCCCTAAAGAAATAGTTTGCCCAGAAATGAAAATTTACTGATTTTGTTTCTTCATCAGAACAGATTTTGAGAAATTTAGCACTACATCACTTGCTCACCAATAAGAGTCCAAACAGCTGATAAAAACATCACAATAATCCACAAGTAATCCACATGACTCCAGTTCATCAATTAATGTCTTATGAAGTGAAAAGCCACATTGTTAAGAAACACATTGACCAATAAACTAATTAAACACATTCAGCTTTAAACCATTGCCTCTGGTCAAAATACTCCATAATCCATAATAATAACGCTTCCTCCAGTGAAAAAGTCCATCCCCTGTTGTTCTCTCACATCAAAATCCAACCAACGTATTTGTTTAGAACAGTTTTAGACTATTTTCTCTTGTAAATGGAGCTTGATCTGTGAATAACTCTTGATTCAGATGAGACAATGGAAAAATTTATATTATCGATAGAGAACTTAGCTGGAAGTAACAGCTGAAGTTAAAAACATCTTAATCATGGATTTGTTTCTTACAAACACGCAGATTTTACTTCACAAGACATAATTGACGGACTGAATTAATGAAGATTACGTGTGGATTATTGTTTTCATCTCTCATTCTGACGGCACCCATTCACTGCATAGGATCCATTGGTGAGCAAGTGATGTAATGCTACATTTCTCTAAATCTGTTCTGATGAAGAAGCAAACTCATCTACATCTTGGATGGCCTGTTTTTTGGGTGAACTACTCCTTGAAGCTTGATTCTCTAAACACAAAAACTATGAACAGAGCAGAATCCGCTGTTTCTCACATCAGGAGGGAAGTTTGTGTCAATCTCCTCAACCAGCTTTTCCAGGCAGTCTGGATTAGTTGCAAGATTATAGAGGAGGTAATTGAGAGTGGTGCTTGTCGTCTCATAACCTCCGAAAATGAAAACGAAGGATTGGGAGAGAATCTCGTGGTCTGTTAGTCCTATCAAATTCACAGAACAGCATATTTGAAAACAAGTCGCATTTGAAATGTTAGAGTCTAAAGTGTGTCAATTCTGTACTGTCTCTCAAACCTTTTGCTGGTTGCTCACTTGTGTCCTCAAATTTTTCATCAGGTATTTGATTCTGGAGCATGAGTTTGAGAAAGTCCACCCGACCTTGATTAAAAACACAAAGTCATAATCTACTGAAGCATCAGGGCTTGACGCTTACCTTTTTCCCAAGGAGCACATGTGCTCCTAAGTTAAAAAATTTAGGAGCGCATTAAAAAAATTTAGGGGCGCAATGCAAATTTTTCAAATTAGGTGTTTTAGCTTAAAAAGGGGATATAAAGAGACATTTACAAGCACAATTATTTAATTTATCAGAATACAGAAAGTACACAAGGTTTTTAAATAATTTTTCTTCAGACACTATTTAATAGAATAATTATGTAATTAGTTATAGTCCTATTAAACTGTATGTACATTAGGTATGTGACGGTATCAAATTTTCACAATAGACATTGAAGCTTTTGTCACTGTATATGTTTTTTTTTTTTTTTTTTTAATCACAATATATAATTTCTAAGTGAAAAAAGTGTTGTCCTCCTAACAGTTTAAATAACTTTATTAAAGATCATTTACTAAAATACTTTATTAAAAAATACACAAAAATATAAAAGTGTTTCAAGATTAGAGTGCAAAAGATTGTTCAAATGAACGAAAAAACAATAGGTAACACTTTACAATAAGGTCCCATTTGTTAAAATTAGTTAAAGCAGGTTAACTTTAACTAACAATGTGCAATAGCTAATTGTTCAGCAGTTAATATTATTTGTTAATGTTGATTAATAAAAAATACAACTATGTTAGTTAATGTTAGCTCCATTGAATAATATTAACAGACACAACTTTTGATTTTATAATGTATTATTAAAAGTTGAAATTAAGATGAACATTATTAATAAATGCATTCATTGTTTTTTCATGCTAAATAATGGAACCTGTAAAGTGTTACTGAACAATAATAACGAATCAGACAATATAGTTGATAGGACATGTTTTAGGTTTGTAAAAAAATGTTTGATAATAAATAGCTCATTAAGCCTTTAAGTAATAATTATTTGATGCTATTGTGAAGAATAAAGCGAATATAAATATCTAAATGACTGTGAGTGTGAAACATTGAAACATTTTAGGAAAGTAGCGCAGCTGCTTTGTTTACAGGGTTACCGGGGTAACGGCAACGTCAGCGCCCTCTAGTGGCGAATGAACGTCATTCTCTTTAACTCGCTCCGCTTTTCTTCTCATCTGTGCTCATTTAAATTAAACCGTAGCCTTTTTAAAGTTCAGTAATCACGAGGCTGTATCGCATTTTTTTTCATAAATAAACTGAATAAATGAATACGTTTGTTATAGGCTACTGTATAAGTTAGGCTGTTTTGTATTTTGTATTGTATTCGCACTCGTGCTCCTAAATACATTTTCCAGTTCGCACACATCTATTTTTAGTCGCAAATGCGAGTGAAATGCTCGCACTGTCGAGCCCTGAAGCATCACCATTTCTGCAAAATCTGACGCTGTAGCTTAAGAGTGAAATAACATACATCTGATTCCTTGTTGTGCTCGTCCTTAATCTTTTTCAAAACATTATAGAAAAATTCCATAGATGACCTTGAAAAAAGACTAATCCCCATTTTCCCCAAAAGATTTGCAAGGGAGGGAAATAAAGCTGAAATAATAAAAAAGAAATTCAGATCTCAAAACAGTATTCATATATTCATGTAAATTAAGAGCTGCAAAAACAAATCCATAAAAATGACATACTTAAAATCAGAATGAGAGGATGGAACAGACTGAACTTGAAAAGCTTCTTGATGTTGGTAACAAAAGGATCATCTGCGTTGTTTATGGAGTCGATGTCAACGCTAAAGGAGGAGCTGGTGACCACATCCAAACTGTAGGAAGCCACAACTCTGGAATGAAAATAGTGTTTGTTTTTTATTAGGTATATAACATAATTGATCATTTTCATATCATTACTTGCTAACAAATCCAATGCCATCTACAATAATCATAACATTATTAACTTTATTAATAAATTCAATTAATTTGATGTGGTTTTATATGTAGAAATCAACTGCAGTAAATAGCTCAGTAAAGTTCATGATTGACTATGAATTCTTTTTATGTTTTGTTTAAGGACAGATGTCACATACTCTTTTACTTTAACTGGCAGCTCGTGGTCTTTCTTTTGTATATTTTTGATAAAACGATCTGCATGTGTCTCAGCTATGGGAAATATCTGCAACATATTTAGAAATAAGTGTTAGAGAAAGTGGCAGAGAGCAAAAAAGTAGAGCATAAAATCATATAAATCTAAATATTACATAAAAGTATATAATACAAATGTTTTTGCGACAAAAAATTCTATACAGAAGTAGAGAATACTGAGAGACTAGTGGCAATTGTCTAAAACAGCTCATATCAACTGGACAATCCACTCTAAATTTGCTTCAGATCTGTTTAACAACTTCACAATATCTTGTTTTGTCATACAAAGAATAAAGAAAGTCATTCATATTTTAAACAACATGAGAGATGACAGAATTGTGTTTGGGTGAACTATCGCTTTAAGGGCCTGTAGTGTACCTCTTTCAGTCGACCACTTGTGAAATATGGAGAGAGTGAACTGCGGATTCTCCTCCATCTCTCATCTTTAACTATAGTTATTCCATCAGCAAAGGGGCCAGCAAGGTCTGCATTTGTTTCCTGTACAAATTCCAAAATGATGATGTTTACTGGGGTATAAAGAATCTTCAGCTTCCTACCATTATCACTCACGCTTTCTGTACAATTTTGAAGGTGAGCTTACCCTTCTGTTAGTGAAGGTAGAATAGCATTCTTTCACCATAATCGCTTTGATCATTTCCAGGTCAGTAACCATTAATATTGGGAGCCTTCCATCATAGATCCTGAGCAATGAAAGGAATATTGATCAGTTTGCAGTGGCAGTGATTCAGGCAAATACCAACAATACCATTCAAAAGTTTGGGGTCAGAACAATAGTTAATACTTCTATTTGACATTAAATGATGTATAATGTTTCAAATAAATGCTGTTCTCGTGAGCTATGAGCAGTTATTCAGCAGAACAACTGTTTTCAATATTGTCACATGATATGCTGATTTGCTGCTCAAGTAACATTAGCAAATCAGCATATTAGAATGATTTCTGAAGAATCATGTGACACTGAAGACTGGAGTAACGCTGCTGAAAATTCAGATTTACCTTCACAGGAATAAATTTCATTTTAAAATATATTAACATAGAAAGCAGGTATTTAAAATATAATATTTCACAATATAATAACATTTCACAATATTACTGTTTTTACTGTAAAATAATTGCATCCTTGAAAGCATAAAAGCCTTCCTTTAAATAAAAATTAAATAACAACCTCAGACTTTTGAATGATCTGTTGTGATCCACTAATAAAGCACCCATCAGGAAATAAATCATTTAACCTGACCTAACCATAACATCATATTTAATGTAAATGTATGACTTAGACTCACCCCCAAACTTTTCCATACTTCTTAGCACACTCCATGTCGAAATTGAAAAAACCCTAAAATACATATAGACACAGAAGAAAGAGAGGTAAAAAGAGTCTTATTGCTCCAGTAACACTGAGTACAAGAGTAGAGTAGAGTATTTAATTACTCACTTTAGTGTATGAGAGGAATGTGCCAAAGAAAGGCCAAGGCCTTGGTCCTGGGATTCCCAGTTTCTTAAAAAACCCATGTGGCCAAACACCGTAACTACAGTGGGATAAATAACAGAGATATCAGACTACAAATAACCACGAGATCCATTAGATGTAAATATCGATCTTAAAGTTATGAACTGTACAGTCTGACGAAGTACACAAATACAACACACTACTAATTAAAAATTATATTAAATACAGATACAGATACTGAACTAAATGCTTTAACACAGAATACAGCACAGCCTAATAATAGTTTCTTTGACCTGTTATTGTTGTTTAATACTCACATATACAGGAGTGTTAGGACCAGCACCACCAGGGTCCAGGTCACAGGCAGAGATGGGAGATCAATCATTGTAAGTCAGCTGTCAGCCTAGCACTGTATTCTTCAGCTGAAGTCCTACTGCACACCACCGATGCTGTTGGTTTGCATTTATTTTCATCAGACGGCGCATGAACCGGTAATGGGTGTGGTTTACAGGTGAGCATGACGACCAAATAAGGCATCACACGACAGTTTATGACAGTTTTAACACTTATCAGCTGCACTAGCAGCAGAGGTTACGTAAGTCTTCAGTTATGTCTTTGTTAAAAAACTAAAGACGACGAAAGACACAAACCGAAACCAAGTTCGTCCAAGAGTGTCAAACAGAGTACATTGATTTTGCTCACCTTAGAGGACAGTAAAGCCCTGCGACTTCATAATACACACTTCCTGTGTTCTGTTGCACAATAACTTTAGGTACGTCCTTTCATTGCATTTTAACAGTTCATAGTGACACCCACTGGACAAAAAGAGTTCAGTGTCATTATATATATATATATATATATATATATATATATATATATAGCATTTATGATAACATGATTTTATAATTTGCGAATGGATGCTTAATATGTTCCAGTGCCGTCAAATACAAAAAATGTGTGTTGCCAAATGTTATGAATGCTGATAAAATAATTTTATTTAAAAAAAAAAATCTTTTTATTTCATGTATTTAACTATACAAAAGTAATTCATATTTATGCTAGTTTGGTTTCATTTGGCATGTCCAGTAACATTATATTTTTAAATAGCTTATTGGGTGAACACAAAACCACAGTAGCTTACATTCAGACCAGAGAAAATGATTTAAAGAATGCAGATTTAAACTGAAAGGATGAACAGTGATTTTAGGATAATGATGTTGCTCGTAGATGTCAGGTCAGTCCAATTTGTTACATTTACACAATTTTTACACTGATTATTCTTATTCTTGTTCTTATTATTATGCTTTGTTACCTTTACGTTTATCTGTTTCAAGAATTGTTACAGTTTAGTTTAAATTTTTATGTATATACTTAACACCTTTGTTGCAACAACAACAACAAAAAAAACTGTCTATAGATTCTCCAACATTCAGCCAACAGGCAGGGCAGTGCTACAAAATACAGCTACGGTCTATTCTGTGATAAAAGTGGTCATTTTATGAAATGCTTTCCAGAATCTGTGTAAAACTTTTTTTTTCCTGTCACAATTTAGTGTGCATGTTGATGTATTATCAAGACATTGTAGTTGGAGGCATTTAAGTCAACAACAAACATTTAATTTATCATAAAAAATCTTTACTTCATGAACGTCCAAGACATACACTTGTGCTAAAACAGTTGGTGGGATTGAAACAAACATTTCCATAACCGTACACTCTTGTTTGATTACTGTACTTGTTATGGTGGCATTTTCAAGAACTGCAAAAATTCATACTTCTTGTGAAAGTACAACAGAACTACTGTACGTCACTTCTGAAGAACACTACGGTGAACAACAAAATTCATACAAATTAATTCTGAAATTGCACTGTAAAATTACACTTTTTACAAGCCTGTAAAAAAGCAAATATTCAATTAAACGAAGGAAACTGAAATATTTATGGCTCAAAAGTGCAGAACACATGTGCAAAGCAACCGCACACTGATCTCCTCACATACAATTCATACAGTCGTTCATTAAATAATTTCAAGTGAGAGTTTGCAGTTCCTAAGTGAGGCCAAACAGACAGGAACAAAACAAGAAGAGTAAAAGCCAAAAATGAAAAGAAAAACAAACAAACTATAAACTTGTTGATATGTGTGAGAATGAGCAATGGCACAAATCACAACACATCTGGCACTGTCTCACCGTCTGATTACACAGAGGCAGGGAACCAGAGCTGTCTGGCTTCTTCTAACAGCCTCCGCAGGTTTTCTTGCTGGTGAGTCTATAGAGAATATACTGAAAACAACCGTGCTTCATTATCCAGACTGCGTAAATGCGAATCAGATCCATTAGAGAAGATTTACATTTCATGACCTTTACGATCTCGAGTGCAACATGTATATAAATCGACACTGACAGTGAGATGATTATTCAGACAAGATTATACAGTAATTACAGCGTGTTTTTCCTTAAGTTCTTTTCAATGTGGTAAGGGCAGGAATGTTAAGTGTGAATATATGCCACTCTTTAGAGCGGGAATGTCTTGTCACATCTACAGGTGTGTAGAGTCCTGCTTATTAAAACCACAGACATTTATGCATCTTTCACATCTTTACAACCAAGGCTGCAAACAGGAGGGACACGAACATTAACAGTAACTCTGATTAATCTTCGGTATTGGCGTATAAAAATCTTTTTTCTCCCCTTAATAATGATCACGATCACTAATCGAGTACATTCAGGATCCAGCAACTCGATGAGCGGTCACATGTGATGTCTCTTGTAGTTCTCGTGGTGATAGTACTGTGCGAAACCAGAGAATTTCCTCTGCAACTATGTTGTCCGAGCCACAAAGAGGGGTCCGGGTCCTCTCGTATGTCACACGAACGAGGAGAAGCCTGTGACGGGAGTCCGTGAGCCTGGCGCGGGCTGGCCGGCGGGGGTGTAGACCCCGCCAACGCTGTGCTGCGTGACCACTGTCTGATAGTAGGACTCGGTGTCCCCACTGGCACATTCATCGTAGGAACAGGCCAGCGTCTGCTTCAGTCCCTTCTGCTGCCGCTTCCACGAGTTGAAGTATGACGGGTCGCTCATGTAGTGATTCACGAAGGAGTGTTTGATCGGCTCCTCTTCGCACTCGCTGTCTGTGGCCTGATCATGGAAGTAAGAGAGGAAATCACACACTTGGAAGATTTATGTTGCGATATCCTGTATGTAAGTGATAATGTACAGTCAGCTGGTCTAAGTAAACCACAATAGAGTAAATATGCATCACTCCACCTCAGACTCTGACATCTCTGCAGGCCTCTCCGTCAGCGCGGTGCTCTCTGTGGAAACCACGCCATTGTAGTTGCTACAGATATCTTCGTCAGAATAGCGCAGTCCGGCCGGATTGGGTCGGGGAGGGGACCTGCTTGAAGAGAAAAGGACGAGGTAAGGGCATATGTGATGTCTGTCAGCCAATCAAAAACTTGTTCTGTTGTGCCTCATCTCTTTGTTTGTCTACCACCCTTTATCCTAACCCATCCGAAATTTACATCCGAAATTTTCGCATGTTAAAAAATAAATGCGACCTCACGTTGTGTCAATCACATTTACGCACTGCCTCTGAAACTTTCGTCCGACATAAAAAAATTCATATCGGGTTCAATTTTCTGCATTTTTCCCATCCATACCAAGCATTTTGAGAGGTGTTTTGACAGTTAAGAGTCAACGTACAAGCGAACGCCAAAATCCAGAATTGTGTCTGACAAGTTCATCCACTTTGTCTCGCAGCACAAAGCACCGTAAAGGTCCTTGTACACTGTGTTCACAGAAATTGGTGGTCTTCTTTTTAATACGTGGCTCCAGTAACGCTAGCAAAGTTTACTGGCATCCTGAAGTAAACTTTGAATCGCCCGGGATAATCCCGCAGCTCCTTAATAAGGAGGTGGAACTCTCCTTCCTCTCTACGCTATCTCATAATTGGATGGACCCAATATTTCCTTATAAAAATATTGTTTTTCTCTTTTTAAGAAGAGAAGGGACAACAAAATCATCCTCACTGCCTGAACATTCCATTTTGTATTGTTTTGCGAATTTTTTCGCAACGGATGAATTAATATGCATCTGACTCTGTGTGGAAGGTTTCTGTGCATGACGAATTTTTAGAATGATGAATATGAAAAAAACGCATGTGCACTGTGTCTACACTGGTCGTGAAAAAGTGACCGTTGCAAATTATTTGAACTTTCTGTCAGTACGTCATAAACAGAACGAGGCATCAGTTTACTGTGAAGGATTTGTCGTATTCAGTGTAGACAACATCACTGATTATAATGAGTTCTTATTGTCTTTTGTTGCATCACGCCACGTCACTCGCATCTGGTGTAGACACGGTGTAAGTGATACTTTAGCAACTTAAGGTGTGGTCACATTAGCATAAGTTTGGCAAAATTTTGTGGAAAAAAATGATCTCTTGTCAGTAGTGTTTCAATGTATAAAGCACAGCTCACACATAAGTCATTTCAAACCAAGCAGCTTTCTGTTGCTCAGTGTGGTAAATTTGTCGAACCCCTTGCAAAATCTCTTGCACTCATGTGAAATTCCCAATCACATGGATTCCTCTGCAAATGGATGGATTTTGCCCAAATAAAAAAATCACTAAACAAAGGTAAATGTGACCACACCTCAAAGGGATAGTTCATCCATCCAATAAATAAATCAACATCCTTAAAGGGATCGTCCACCTAAAAATAAAAATTCTGTGATCATTTACTCATCCCCATGTCGTTCCAAAACTGAATGACTTTCTTTCTTCTGCGGAACATAAAAGAAGATATTTTGAATGTTGACAACCAAACAGTTTTGATTTTGAGAATTTGTAGTTTATCTTTTTTAATCAGTCCTAATGAAGCCATGTGTAATTTAGCTGGTTTCAGGTTTACCGAATCCCAATCAGACACATTTACTAGGGGGCATTTACATATGACACAATCTTGCAATCATAAGCAGCTTAGCAGAATGTAACAAAATGGAACTTATTTCGCTACCATGTTAAGATTATAGAGTCATAACAACCATAGGCATTGAGGGGGACACATTCAACAATAATCAGATATGGCTAAATTGTCCACCACAGTATTTGATATTCTTGATGCCCTACTGCACTCCATTAGGCAAGGCTCTGTATGTTTATAGGATGAAAAAATGCACTTGTTACAGTATCTTACAGTGCTTGTCAATGTCAAAATGTTGGAGATGTTTGGCCAATCAAATCAAAGAAGGCAATCTTTACTGTTCATTGAAGCAGAACAATGATTTAAGACAGAAATGTTAAACAACCAACAGTAATACTAACTACAACCAAATTTAGCTGTTTTGAATTGAAAATATTCTAGCATATAATTTGTGTAATGTAAATTGTAGTTTTATTTGACGAGACAGCAAATGTGGAGCTGTTTTTAGTACAATGGCCATAAGTTAAGAGTTAGTGTGTGCACATAATGAATTAATTTAATGAATATGTTTACTTGACTTTACTGGAAGCCTTTCAGTACACTTTCAGTTTACAAAATGGCATAACCGTATTGTGAATTCATCAGATGACGCATACATAAGCTGTGTTGTTACAGTACCTGGTGCCATTCTTCCTCAAGAAGACACCCTTGACATGAACGGGCCTGCTGTTGAGTTCTAGAGCTGTGAAGCCTCCATTGTCCAGCGTGACCGTCTCCTCCACCGTGGACACAGCTTTACCTACAGCAGTCAGCATATCATCATCACAGCAAAAACATCACCTGGGTCAAACTTTAATCGCTGTTTGCCGGACGGCGTGGGAGTCTGAGTGGGCGGATGTGTTTATCTGGATGAATATGTATGCGAATTTACAGCACATAATGATCATGTGAGGGCGGATGGATGGATGGATGGATAGATAGATAGATGCGTCATGAGAAGAGGTTTAGTTCAGGTCACCTGTTCCACAGCTCTTGTACTTCCTGTTCTGTCCGTGCAAGACGAGACCAAAAACCACCAGCAACAGCAGAATCAGACCGCACAGCGCCAACACGATGAGAAACCACCACTCCTCATAAAACGGGGTGTCCTGTTGGGCTGTTTATGACAAAGAGAAATGGAATATAAAGAAATACAGAAATGTAGATTGTTTACGTTTTTACAATTTTTGCAGATTTTGGGCAGTCAGACTTGAAAGATTTCAACGAAATCGTGTAGTGTATGATGGGCACAGAAGCTTGATGATTCCATCCAATCTGAGGATATCAAACGTCCGATATTTTGAGCAGATTTTAGAACATGTTGTTTTTGTTTTTCATGTGTCTCCTAGCAACAAGGCATGTTTTTGCATGAGTTTGTTGTGTTTGGGACAAATCGAAAGCCTGGTATACTCAGTCGTTTATTTTAAGAAGCCCAGTTTTTCTCTTTAACCATTTACAAAATTGACAAGTACCTAATGTTTTCAAATCTGGTTAGAAAGTTGTGTAGTGTACTTCAGCCTCTAGACAGGTCTCTAGACATGGCTCTGGTGTACCATTCAGTGCAAGTCTGTAACATTTATTTTGCCTGTTATTTTGTTTTCTAGGCAAAAGTCTGATCGCTGGTATTACAATTGGTATAAAGAAGGCTTTTTTTGATCCAGTCACAAGTGGAAAGCCTTAAATAAGGGTGTAAACAGGGTGTAAAATGTTTAAGCTTGTCCACTTGACCACTTCCAGAGGTTGTTCAAAACGCTGTATTATTTGACTGTATTGCTTTTGTTGTGTAGACATTCATGTGGTCGAATGAGTTTGTACAGCCACAAAAGACTGCCTACTCACAGTCCACTGACCTAACATGTGAGCGTAATGGGACGTGTTTTGCAGACACGCGCCATAGATAGATGTGCACAACAGATTTCAATTTCGCTAGTTTGGGCCAAAGCACACAGACTGAAATTGTGGTTACCATTTGTATCCTTTCCATTCCCTTCCTTTCCCACTTGCTTGTAAGCAGTGTAATGGCTTCAATTATTCAACCGTACTTGTGTGCAACACTTGGTGCTCCTGTGAAAGTGATGTAGAGTTTGACAAAATAAGAGGGGACAAAATCCAAATATAAGTAGTCAAAGGAGATGCTTTTAAAACAATGGTTTTCAAACTTTTTGTTTGAAAAAGTTTCAATTTAAAAAGAAAAATTATGTGAGAAAAAAAGGAGGAAAAAACAGAAAATTCCATTATACTCAATGATTCTCTCTACAATGCGCAAAAAATATTTTATTTACATCTTGTCTACACTTCATTATAATGAGAGGATTAGTTTGGAGAACTCAGGATTGCAAAAAAAACGCCAGTGTTTTGAGCGGTGAGTGGATTCTGACTAAATAAAACTGACTGGCCACTGTATTCAAAAAATCAACAGATATCTGTATTGGCTACAATGCTCAATGCTGCTAAAACACATTGTAAATAGAAACCTTTGATGCTGTCCAGAGCGCAAACACAGAGAGAAAGATACGTACCGAAGTCTGCCATGAGGCTGCCGTTTATTTTAATTTTAGTGTACACTACCGTTCAAAAGTTTTAGATCAGTAAGACTTGTAATGTTTTTTTTAAAGAAATCTCTTATGCTCATCAAGGCTGCATTTATTTGATCAAAAATACAGAAAAAAACAGTAATCTTGCAAAATGTTATTACAATATAAAATAATGGTTTCTATTTTAATATACTTTAAAGTATAATTTATTTCTGTGATGCAAAGCTGAATTTCCATCAGCCGTTACTCCGGTCTAAAGTGTCACATGATCCTTCAGAAATCATTGTAATATGCTGATTTATTATTAGAATGATCAATGTTGGCAACAGTTGTGCTGCCAAATATTTTTTTGGAAACTGCAATACTTTTTTCAGGATTCTTTGATGAATAAAAAGTTAAAAAGAACAGCATTTATTCAAAATATAAATCTTTTCTAACAATATAAATCTTCGCTATCACTTTTTATCAATGTAACACATCCTTGCTGAATAAAAGGTTTAATTTCTTTCAAAAAAAGAAAGAATAAAAATTTACTGACCCCCAAACTTTTGAACGGTAGTGTATATTGTTAGAATTTAGATTATAAATCTATTCTATTTCTATTATAAATAAATTCTCTTCTTTTTAACTTTTTATTCATTAAAGAATCCTGAAAAAAAGTATCACAGGTTCCAAAAAAATATTCACATTTAATATATATAAAGCAGCACAACAGTTTCCAGCACTGATAATAAATCAGCATATTAGAATGATATCTGGAGGATCATGTGACACTTTAGACTGGAGTAATGGCTGATGGAAATTCAGCTTTGCATCACAGAAATAAATTATACTTTAAAGTATATTAAAATAGAAACCATTATTTTATATTGTAATAACATTTGGCAAGATTAATCTTTTTTCTGTATTTTTGATCAAATAAAGGCAGCCTCAATGAGCATAAGAGACTTTTTAAAAAACATTACTAGTCTTACTGATCTAAAACTTTTGAACAGTAGTGTATATTTTGTTATTACAGTTACGTTTGAGGCTGTGGTTAAAGTTATGGTTCCTGGTCCCATGTTTTTTGGGACCCAAGGTTTGAAAACCACTGTTTTTAAACACATGTAAACAGTAATGCATCTCTTGTGATGGGATCACTAAAAAATCTAAATACCAGGTGTAAACAGGGCCTTAGAAAAGTAAATGACAATCCTTTATATTACTAAAATTTAGTTTAATACTAATAGTAATACTCCCCAAGAAGTTTTCTTACATGAGAGAAGCAGCAGTGATGCATGTTTATTGGCCCGTGTCCTATCTGCTCATCTCTAGTGCTCTAGAGCAAAGGAGAGCATGGCTCAAATGTGCCAGAACTCTCCAGTCATATGTGACAGCCGCTGATGGACTGCTCTGACAGCAATGAGCTACAGTGACATCAGCTCACAGACAGATTGAAGCATGCCTGTGGTATGAATATTTCAGTCCCCTGACATGTCAAATGTGAATAACATACTTTGCTTTTCATTTACAAACAGACCTCTAGGACTTGCACCGTACTGCATTAATTACTTGCTGAGGCAACATGGCAGTTTTTCTTGAAAGCACTACCCCAGTGGCCAAAGAGAAAGACTGAGTGAGACAAGGAAGAAAGCTCTAGTCTTTGACAGCTTCCTTTTTTTTCTTTGTATAACTTTAGAGGGTAACATTCAAATCTTGCTTTCAAATCCATGACGGTGTTCTTGAGTGAAACACCACAATGACTTGGTTTATAATATCAAAAATAAAAACCACCTTGTTTGGCTGTTGTTATTAACAAAAAACTGATCATATGACAGCCTCTGTAGTGAGACCAAGTAAACATCTCGAAACCATTTCAATGATTATAACTCAGCTGTAATATTCAGAGATACAAAGGTCTTCACTATATTTGTTCAACGAATCAATCTAGTTTCAGGTTCCTTTTAAGGCACTGGCCTCTAGATGACCCCAGTTACATTTATTAACTTTCCTTATACAGCAATGAGACAGAAATTGGTCGTATTATCTATGATAAGGGGGCAGACTGGTAGTTCAGAGTCCATGTGTTATAAATTCGGGATGTGGTTGCTCAACCACAGGAAAACACATGAAAACAAGGCAATCTCATTGAGTAAACATTTATAAGAGCAAAAGAGAACAGCCACAATTGTAACTCACAAATGCACTGCAAAAAAAAAAAAAAAAAAAAGAGAAAATCAATAAAAACCAGTATACTCAGTATTTTTGTCTTGTTTTCCAGTACAGACATCTACTGTCAAGATACTATATATTTACAATACCTGGAAAATAAAATTACATAAGATATTAAGTCTTGTTTTCATAAAACATACCACCTGAGTGTAATTTACCTGAGAGTGTAATTACCTGACATGGCAGCAGAGGGCGCACTCGGCTCACCGTAGCCGAACTCGTTGACGGCCAGCACTCTGAACTGGTAGCTGATACCCTGCCGCAGGCGGTCTAGACTCACTGAGTGAGAGGTGCTGGTGGGAGGCAAGTGCCGCACAAACGTATCCCACATCCCTTCATCTGCGGGGAGCAAGGTCACTTCCAGTGAAAATATCATCATGCACTTGGAAGCACTAAGTTCATTACTGTGTCCCATTTCACTTAGCAGATGCTGACATCAAGAGCAGCTAGCAGCTGTTTCATTGCCTGACAAGCAATGATGTTCAATGTGAATGAAACTATGATGACATGGAAAGGGCAGTAATATGAATGTATCCCAGCAACAATGGCAAATACATGTTCAGTAGATTATTTCAGAGCAGCAATCAGGCTCCTAAATTAACACTCGTCAAGCACCAAATGTGAGTAGAAATTAAAAAAATGAATAAAAACTGCAGTGATCTTACAGTGATTTTTAGCTCACTGGATTCTGAGGTTCATCTAGGATGCCTATTTTTTTTTCTTGACAACTCTTTTTTTTATAACATGTGGGGACACAAACCGCCAAAATGGAAATATATGGAACAAAATCGCGACAGGCGCAGTTTATTGGCTCTTTTTGTAAATGATGCAGTGAGTGATACCTTGCCCTGCACTGTACAAATATGCAAAAAAGTGAGTGAAATCTAATATGCTATATGAAAATAATTACCATATACAGTATATTATAAACTATTAACAAAATGGAAAAGTAATAATATTATAAAAACACAAACTGTATTTTAAAAGCATTTACATAATATTAGTTTTTATTAAGATTTTGAATACATTTTTTATATTTTCAGTTTTTATTTGAATTTATTTTTTATAAATAAATTAGAGAAAAATAATAAATGTATAGGTATATACATCCAAACAAATATCTACACATGCATACAGTACATGTACCTATACACACACACATAAACATTTTAAGTTTTAAACGAAAACAAACTAAACAGTTTTTCTATGTGCTTTAACATTTTTATTCATATTTTCTTATGATTTATTTTAATTTCAATTAGTTGCCATGGCAACAGTTAAGGTTCTCATCTAATATTTATATTATATATTTTAGTTTACAATAAAACACTGATCTATTTAATTTTTAATTAGTAAAACTCAATTTTATGAATTTTCAGAGGTTTCACCCTGGTTGGTGGTTGAAAAACTTTGGCACTAATATGATTTTCCTTTAAAGTTTAATTGCCACCTTAAATTTAAGTTTGATTTTAAAATGAAATATTTGAAATTTTTATAGCGAATGTTCAATAAAAATGTAATTTAATGTAATCGTTATATATCACATTTTATAGTAACATAATAGTTGACAAGAAAATAATGATTACCATTAACTTGGTAGTACTGATGTAGTCAGTTTGCTCATTCAGGAATAAATAAATAAATAAATAATTTTTAAAAAGTTTTGCGTGATGTACCTGATGGGCGTGCTTCAATCACATAGCCGCTCACACGTCCTTCTCCTGTATCTCCTGGTGTCCAGTGGATGTTAAGCATGGATCCTGTCTTTGTGATTGACATTTCTACAGGAGATCCAGGAGACCCTAAACAGAGAGGAGAGTGTGCAGTGAACTGAGAAGAACAGGCGAGGGATCCGACCCTTGTGAGTGAAGGTCTAAAGCTAAAGCAAACGCCTAAACCACTGTGAGATATTAGGGCCTTTCGCACTGCTTTAGTTCCAGAACTAAAAGTACAGTACTAAAGTACTGGGACGATTTTGCGTGAACTATTTCCCAGTACCATTTAAAGGGTTGCATTCGCACTGACAGTGAGTACGCCGGTCGACAGCGACGTCATTTGCACGTGGCGTTCAACAACGTAAACAAAGAAGAACAACGTTAACAACAGGAGGATGGAGGATGCTGTGATTGGAGCTGTGTTTTTGTTGTGCCTCGCGGGTTTCACAATAATGGACATGGAATTTCGACATATACGTCAAGCGATTGAAAGAACAGAAAGGAGGACTAAGATTCTCCAACGACAATTTGCAGTGCTACATTTCATTGAGGCTGATAGAAGCACAAATCTCCGTAGATGAAGTCTTCAGGTAGATGCTGTTTATAAATGCTCTCAGTATGATACAATGTTTACACAGTATATGTTTACACCGTGTTTTAAATCATGGCGGGTGAGCGTTTTAAATGGTTAGCCAATCAGTGTACATAAGTCGCGGATAGTTCCTAGAACTGTTTTAGACCCTACTCTGAAGTAGGAGCTAATTTAGTTCCTCCAAACGGAGTTCCTGGAACTAAAACCGTTCCTAGTTCCCGCGGTGCGAACACGCCAAAAAGTGGGTAGTTCCACAATTAGTTTGGGTACTATGAAAATGTTCCTGCGGTGCGAAAGGCCCTATTGATCCACGCAGGCGTTTTTTCACAGCCTGGATTTCTGACACCTCTTGCTGAGGAGTGGAGAATGTAAGCTGTGCTCAGTGACCCTGAGAGGTTTGCTGATCTGTTTTTGTTGGTGTGTTTGTTTGGTTGTGTAGCTCACCTTTGACAGGACCTGCTGTGATGTTGGCCTCTGCCTCAGGCCCGTAGGCAATAGTCTTGGCCTGAACACGGAAGCAATAGGTCATGCCCTTGGTCAGGTCACGCACCTTCAGCCAGCGCTGCCAGCTGCCACGGATATCCACCGTTACCACTTTAGTCACACCTAATATACACATACACACACAAGATGGCACAATTACACACTACTGCACAAGAATGGACTCCTTTTATTCACACAAACATTACAATGCAACAGCATCTTCCTACCTAGGAACAGCGAGTCAAAATCAATTACTCCATTCATAGATAAACTATGTTGACATTAAGAAATATTATTAAAGTCAGCCATTTTCTGCTTCTGGCTTTGAGAAAACTTAACACAGAGCCATGGAAACAATAACAAGAAAATGAGTTCATCAAACATCAAAACACTACTAGCGATGTTAAAAAAAAAAAGCCGCTGTTCCAACCAGAACATTATGAGAGCGTCTGATACAGTGAAAACATGCAGACCTTGAATAGGGGCGCTGGGCTCATATACCACCCTGTAGCCTTCCACCACACCGTTGGGGGACAGTGGGAAACCCCAGGACACGTTCAGAGTGCTGCTGGTCACCTCGGAGAAACTGATGAAGCTGGGAGCACTGGGGGCTGTGTGAACAGCATACTTTGATCAATGCAACAAATACAGATTATGTTAAAGCAATTAGCCATTTTACACCATTTTTACCATGATCAAGCAGTGTTCTTACGCATAATGTAACCACGTGAAGATCTGGACCACATTACGGTTTCGTATTATAAATCAAATGATTTAATTTGTTTCAAAGAGCCGTACAGTATACACAAGAACCGGAAAAAAACAAATAAATTGGCTGAGCAAATAAAGATGAAAAACAATAAGATAAAATGAACAAACTATTTTCCTAAAATTACTTTTAATATCTATGGAAAGCACACTTTCTCTCTTGGTGGATTATTGAATTATTGAAAAATATTTAAAAGAAAGAGGCTTATTGCTTGAATAAAACAGCAATATGACAAATGACTCTAATAATGTTGTTTCGTAACTTAAAACATGTTTCCTTCCATTTAACTTTTCACAATAATTGCTGCTCAATTTCAGACCATTTCATGAACTGTCAGGGTTTAAATAACAAGAGCCTTAATAATTGTAACAAAAAAGTGCACTTCAATCAGTAGCTTTTATGTAAGTTAGAGATTAGAAGTCATTTCTATGAATGTTTAAAAAAAATTGAAAGTTAAAAAAAAAAAAACGGAAAGTTTTTAGTTTAGTTTTTAGTTAGGGTGTTTACAGTTGCTAAGCATCACAGTAACTTAAAAGCATATTAACATAAAATTTAATTGGTATGTGTCACAGGTATGAGTATATTGGCTATTTTGCAACAGCTTTGAATGTGGCACATCCAATTCAATTTTAGAGTCTGATGTAATAAGTTTAATAAAAACAAATCTATAAAACTGACTACATCCCACTCTCTCAGTGATTTTACAGTGCTAGCTATGCAAATCTGTCCTCTTACAAAAATGCAGCTCGTTGCTTTAGGAAATGTCAAAGAGAGGTAGAGATGGTGAGTTTCCTCTATTTGAACAAATGAGGTCACATCAAGACCATTTGAATAATTTTCAAATTGTTTTTTAGGTGACTCATAGTTAACAAGCCCCTCCCTGTCATTTCAGCGAGGTGGAGCCTGAGGTCAAATCATTCCCTGCTTGTATGTAATTCATTCCGACAACATTTATAGAGTGAATGATTTAATACAGAACACATGAATTGCTAATGTGAATGATGCAATGGTGATATAACGCAGTATGCTCCAAAATATGATCAGGTGTCGACTTGGTTTTCATGCATGGAGAAGAACACAATATGGAAGTGGACGTGTTGCCCTTGGCACGCTGTCTGCGGTCAGATTTATAGTTTAGCCTTAAAAGTTGTAACGGTTTGTGTTCAGGTCAGAGGGGGCCTCTGTGATCAGGAGTTTAATGGCCATTAGGATGATTTGTGCAGATGCTCACCTGCCTGAAGAGTGCGCCCCCTCCTGGGCTCACTGAACGGACCGTCTCCAGCAGCATTGAAGGCGGACAGCTTGACCATATAATATGTGTAGCTGGTCAGATTCTTCAGTCTCATGTTGGTTTCAGGCCGGAAGAGAATCTTAACTCTCTCTGTATCATTCTGATTGTCCATCTCCCAGTAAAGAATCTACAGGCAACAGAAGGCTTAATAAGACAAATAGACTTGCTTCTGCTAAATGCTCGGATAATAAAAGTAAAAGGAAACATCCTGTTGCTGCTAGATAGAGAACACTTTCCCGTAGCAGAGCAAGACAGGTGGTTCTGGGGAGGTGGTGGGCTAAGATGAGAACACGCATAGCACGCAGACATAGCATTTACTGAATACGTCCTGGTTATGTAGGTAAACTGTAATGAGTACATGAATCTGATTGTCTGGGAACACTGAACTGAATGAACTTAAGGCGAGACACTGCAGGTGAATAGGGTAAAAAAATAACTAATAGTTACCGCCTTACCTAGTTGATTACATTGATAATTGCAAACATTTTCTGTATTACAAGTTTTCTAAAACGTTAGCTTTAAATATGCAAATGAGGCATTGTTTAATGAAATTTGTGCTAATTTGCATACATGAATACAAAAATCTAAATACTGGATAAAGTCAGTTTCAAAAGTCTTGTTTATTTTTTGACATATTAGAGTCAAAAGTTTTTACAGGGATAATTTTGGGTATCTCATTTTGTCACTCCATAATTCAGAAAATACTGAACAGACAGAAAACAATACATTTTCACAATTTTGGGGGGAATAAAATGTTGTATACAATCAAGCAAATTATATATGAGCAAATCCCTCAGTAAAAACCTTCAGGATATAGACAGGAATAAAAATGTAAAGTTTGGTGTGTGTAAGTGCTACTGAAGTGGGGATTTATGGCTCAGTGTAGGAGAAAAAACTCATTTTGAGAAAATGGCCTTTAAAAATATGTATTGTAATTGAAATGTATTGACACAAATAGATAAAGTGCTATAAAAGAAACACTTAACAGTGTCTTTTGGGTGTTTTCTTTCCACTAGTCTGAAAAAACACTTTATGAAAAACCAAAAAGTGTTTTTGCCTGCAGTGTCTCCCCTTAATTAGTTTCATTGCTGAACTATTCATTTTATATCATGTAAATCAGATAAATAGTTGGACTCTACATGAGCTGTGAACTAATACAGAGAACAGGTGTTTTTTTGTCATAGCTGTTACTATGGATGGGTGGATGGACGTTACTATATTGTATATTTTGGCACATCTGGAACGCTGTATTGGTCAATCAGCATTCAGCACAATAACCTGTTTTATAGTCTAGTTTATTCAAACCACTATAGTTATAATACACAAATGGCCATACAAACTCTTTAAAGAACAAATGAAATGTCCAGTGGGCTTATAGTTTCTTCACTGATCATGCAGAACTGAAGAATTCAATGAGACAACAGGGATTTCTGGATTAACATGAATCTGCCATATTACTGCCAGGGCATTTTTATATATCAATTTCATGCATATTTCAGCAGATATTCACTTAAACTTCACTCATGATCATTATTCCATGACCCAAATGGGCAATTCTTTAAAACATACTGTCTGGCACCATTAACTAGCACAGTAAATCTGTGCTATATAAGAAAAAAAAGGAAAGAAACAGATTGTAGCTATTCCTCCACCCTAGAGAGCTTGAAATGACAGTAGAGGTAGATGGGAGGAGAAAAGAGGATGGATAATAAGAGTTTGAGAGAGACTGGACGAGGTGGGTGGTTTGGGGGTGTCACCTTATATCCCTGAATGATGCCATTTTGGGTCTCGGCAGGGGGCGGCTCCCACTGCACCTCCAGCTGTGTGGATGACAAAGTGTTGATCTGGATGTTCTGAGGAGCCACGGAAGGGGCTATGAAAGAGCAGAGGAGATACTGTAAATACATCACACTCAATCCCTCCAGCTAACCACTAGAAAAGACATCAACTGTGCCCTGAAAAATGAGATGCACTCATGCTGCTTTGGTGCCAGTGCCCAATCTGGAACCATGTTTCCACTTGTTCTAAACCTGTATGACATTCTTACTTCTGAGGAACACAAAAGAAGATATTTTGAATAATGTTGGTAACCCAACAGTTGATGGTAGCCGACTTCCATAGTATTATTACATAGTAATATCCTTCTTTGTGTTTAACAGAAGAAAAACTAATACAGATTTGGAACAAGTGGAAGGTGAGTAAATGATGAAAGAATTTTTATTTTTTGATAAACTACACCTTTAAGTCAGTGTACACGCAAAGTGGAAACATCAGTTTCTGAACAAGAGCTGGTACCAGTGGAAAAGTACAGTCAAACCAAAATTTATTCAGACACATTCAACATTTCTAACATTATCACAGTTTATTCGCTGTGCCAAATCAAATGGTTGGTTCCAAATTTGTATTTTTTTTTAATTTTACTGGTAGTCCACTGTATGAAGAATTTTTGGGTATAATATGTCACAATTTACTTTATTTTGCTATTCTCACTTACATAAATGAACTATAGTGTCCTGCACCCACTAGTAAAAATGATCAAAAATAATATCTGCTGCCTGAATAATTTTTGGTTTGACTGTAATATCAGATGAACACTGACTCCAGCGTGGCTGTCGCCTTCTGTTGTGTCTCTGTTAAATGCATACCTGTCAACACTCTCGTTTTTCCTGGGAGTCTCCCGTATTTCACACCCATCTCCCACCCCCCTCCTGTTTTGTTATTTCTCCTGGGAAACTCCCGTAATTAGTATGGCCCAAATCTAGTTATATGAATAATCACATCAATATTTTATTCCAAGGTTGTACAGTTGCCAGACCTTGTATGAAACGCATCACCCAACGCATCACCTTACACAATCAACACAATACACAAATTTCAAACCATTTTTGACCTCAACCTGGCAACCTACAACCCAGTTGCGCTGTAGATTTCTGCGCAAGTAGTAGACGCGGGAAGTTGAATACCATCAGTGGTAGAAATGGAAGGAGAAGGGTCAGGTGGTGCTCCGGCGAAGAAAAAAAAATTTGTGTAAATTTAACAACAGCTGGATGGAAGAATTTAATTTCTTGTCTCGAAGCCATGTAAACAACGTCCACGCCTTTTGCAAAGTGTGTCGAGGCACGAGAAACACATACTATAAACACGCAATGTTAATGTTATGTACAACTTACAATGTAATGTAATGTAATTTGTTTCACAGTGTTTAACTGCTGTGTCTGTTTATTTATTTTTTTAAATATATGTAACAGTTATAATAATAATAAAAAAGAAACACGAGTAAATCACGTGATTATTCTTTTTATTTTTATTAATAATTATTTATTATGTATGTACTTGTGTATCCAGCCCCCCCCTGCTCGAGGGTCTCCTGGATTTTGGTACCCAAATGTTGACAGGTATGGTTAAATGTCATTCATTAAAGGGGCGAAGAATACATAATCTCCATCCGTCGTAAATCACAGCAACAGATGCAGCTACTCCAGACAGCAATCATCAAAAAAAGAGTGAATTTAATAAGACCAAACCTGAAAACAGAGCTAACTCCGGGAGCATGACAGCTCGTCTATTTTAGGGGCTTGAAAGTTGAGTTTACGTGTAGTAAAGCGGGCTGAATCATTTATGAGCAGGAATGAATTACAGCTGTGGACAGTGGGGTTCAAGAGGGGCTGGACTGAATGAGCTGTTAAAATAAAGCACAGACAAGCTCAGTTCCAACATCTAAGTAAGCTGTCTTGCTGTCTACACAGGCAGCACCCTAACCAAAACCCAAAACATTTCAAGTGAGATTTGGAACACTGCATATAGATGACAACTCCACATACCACACAACACTTCTCACATGAGGTGCACTGGACACTCAACAGTTGTGTCCCAAATGATGTAATATACAACTACGCTCTTATTCTATGCACTTTCTACTCAACCATCTACTGTATGAGGATTAAAAGTTTCTTTTGTCATCCAGCATTGGAGTCTGACAGCCCTTCACCTTTGGCTATGTAAAGAAAGCTGCTACAGTTGAGTGCATGAAGTATCCAACATTTCACATGTCATATTTTCAGTTAAATGAGTGCACTTTTTCTTGCTGGACTTATGCAGAGGCATTTTCTCCGAGGAGGCAAGGGAGGCAAAAATAAAACAATGTAAATATGACTTTAAAAATTGTATTAGTCACTTGTGTTTTCTAAAGTAACACCAAACAGGTAAAGTTACAGAGAGATTCTGCATCTCTCTTGCCTCCCCTGAGCCCAATGAGTTTTAACAGACCCCTAAAGCATGCAGCAGGTTCGATGGGGGGTAACTGAGAATGAATGGGGGAAAGTCAAGTGAGAGGAATAAATGCCTCCATTGCGATATGACTGGTTATATTCGGCTGTGATTGGTTCATGCGATAAATCCCTAAAATCTCTAGTCTTTGTGTGTTTTCCGTGTTTGTGAAGCAGTTTGAATGAACAATATAATGGCATTTATGGGAAGACTAATTTTAAAAAAGTAAGTAATCAACTCACACACTTAAATATATCCACTTTGTCAAGTCCAAATCAAACTGTGTCTGTGACCAGTGTTTAGCAAGCTGATGATCACGACTGATGATCTGAACATAGGTCTATATGAAAAAGAACAACTGAACATCAGTTCATAAATAAAACTGAATTGTTTAAATAAAATATATTTTTGTAAATTGTTACTGTCTTGAATTATTATTTTGGAATGAATGCAAAATGCTTAAAAACACTAAACTGATGAGATTTATACTTGGTTTTAATAAATGGAATAGCCTATTAATTACATTGTTAGTGTAAAAATACAATATAGATTTTTATTCAGTAGTGTAAGTAATGTTTATTTAATAATTATAAAATTATAAATTTAATTATAAAATGTGACTGGAACATTAACTAATCTTTAATAATAAAAAAAACTGCATGCCACTGATACATGGATCAGATAAAAAAAGCTAAAGACCTGAAACTTGACCTGGCTTTGAGACCAGTGTAAACCATCTAAGACCTTGAAAGAGGAAATATTTCAAAACAAGCAATTTATGCAACATATCAAACTTTTAACCAGCTGTAAAAAAAAGAAAAAGAAAAAAAAAAAAAAAAAAAAAAATCAAACTGTGGCAACAGTTTAAAAGTAACCCAGTTCTGTGGAAAAAATGCAGACTTGGCAACCCTGAGCAAGGCCGTTGGGATGGCAGAAACTTAAAGGGCAAAGCACCCTTCACGCCTGCTCTCTGCCTCTCTTTCCCAGCCTACATCTCTCTGATCCCTCTCGGAGTATCTTCAGATGTAGCCAACCTGACGTTAATCAGAGGGAAATTCATTTGTTTGTTTGGCTGTCCCCCCTCCTGCTGCTGGGAGTAATCTCCACGCCTGGCCCCTTCTAATGATGCTGTTAATAACCTGATGTTGATAACCCTGCCTGCTCCGCCAGCTGCTTGAGTTCTTTATGACAGATTCATATTTACTGCTTCATTAAATCCCTTATGAGAGGAGGCCAAAAATGCTGCAAAGAGGTGAAAGAAGTAAAAAAAAAAAAAAAAAAAACATGCGTGCACACACACCCTATCCTGCCAAAACTCTCACCAGGACTGCTTTTATTAATACTGTGGCACTACTACAGAAATGCTACTTAGAATTCCATAAATAAGCTTGGCAATGATTGGGCGAAATGCAAAACTGTGCGGCAAGCAAGAGCCTTGACAACATCCTGTCTGTGCAGTGTCAGCCTGTTAGCACGGCTGGAGTGGAATTAAACAGCTAAAACGACAGTTCGCATTTGTAGCATTTTGCCTGTGTTCGATACTTTTAAGCACATGTTTGAAATGCGGACGTAATGCATCTATTTGCTAGCAGTGGGAGGATTGTTTTTCCACTAAAGGCCCTTTCATTGATCATATGAGATGCCCTGCGTGAATATAGATTTGTTTCGGGCTGTGTAGGTGATAAAAATCCTTTCTTTTGTGCTGTACCCAATAAAACAGCACAACAATTATCAGTTTTCCGAGGAATGGTTGGAATGTCATATTCAGCTTCCTCTTTTGGCAGCTCATTAGACGAAGCGCTCAGCTCTTCAGCCAGGCAGCTGGATATTATTCAAGTCAATAAATATACCAAAAAATAAATGACTGTTTTTAGTAACAAAACAATTTGAACTCAAATTGAAAAGTACTTTATAATTCAGCAGTACAAGCTAGCTGGCAGGAGCCTGATTGTAAGGTAGGGAACAACAGAGAGCTAAACCAGCCTTCAGTTCAGCTTGAAACAGCAAACTCATCTATGAGCACACTCTTTATTCAGCCATGTTTTCATATCTCCAAGCACTCCAGATGCATGTGGACCTCTTAGCACATCATCCTCAAATCCTCTTTAAAAGAACCAAATTCACATCGGACCAAAAAGTGAAGAGACTGAATTTTTTTTGTAATACATTCATAGCAAGTAGACCCAAATCTCTTTTTAGTCTACTAGAGTTTAATTTCACTTGCCATTCACACTGTTTTTGGAACTTAGATCACTAAAATATAAAATCCAATATGCAAATATTTAATACATTCAATAAAATATATACTGTATCATAATCAGTGGTCAATAATAATAATAATAATAATAATGATGATGATAATAATAAACTTCAGTATTCAAAATGAAAGCATACATGTCATTTTTTTAAACTGATGTGGCACTGAAAGGCAGGACGGTTAAATCTTTAAGCATTCATTTTTAGAGGATCAAAACTGACAGTCTGTATTTATATTTTTAGTTCATATTTAGATTCCCACAAAAGTGAAAACAAGGTAAATGAAGCACTTGTGTTCACAATTCATCTTATAAGCAATCTAAACTTTGAACATTGAGAGTTTGGTTTCTTTTAAAGTGGTTTGTTTTGAAGAAGAATTCTTTCAAACCACTCTCAGATCCCTGAAACTAAATTTCAGTACTACTCCTGATTGCTTCAGACAGTTCTAACAAAGCTAATTGATCCCAAAACAGATCCGAGTCCAGAAATGGATTCAAACCCAGTCTTTTAGGTGGGTTTGTATTTCTGTCACATTATGTAGAAGCCCAGCATAGCTCTGGCCTCTGTCCTTATGTTCCCTCTTCATGCCACTCTACTAAAGGAACACAATTCATATCTGTCAACTAATGTCACGCCTTATTCCCTGAAGGACTGGAGACAGCGTGCATGCTGTCCTGGTGAGCATTATTGCACATGCCTCCATCTCAAAAGAAACATCCATCGACAGTGGTCATCACCACATCTGTCAGGGTGGAGCGGCAAAGATGTTTTACTGTGAATTTGCTCTCTCATTAAACTGGTTCTCCGGTGGGATGATGCCAGAAAAGCATGCTGGTCTGGGTTTGACAAAAGTCTACTCTGTATTAGAAAAACAAACACAGCCCTCGACATAACCATTGAGTTATGTTCTCAAACTGTGCAGGTTTAGAAAATACAAGATACTGTACCTTATAATGCCTTTAACATCAGGACTCAACAATAAGGATGTCCTCGATGAAGTGTGGGGCCAGTTGGAACTGGATATTATGATTTTTCATCAAAAGTGTCTTTATGAATTTATAGCAGTTATGGAATCACATGGTCTTATAGTTTACAGATAATATTAACTAAAGTAAAGTAAATTAAAACAAAATAGCAACTGTTGGACTAAAAATAGCAACAGCTATTATGATAAAATGGATATCATTATGATTACCAATCAAATATTATTCAAACATGCTTTGCGATGAATATTTTGATGAAGAAACAACTGGGGTATTTCTTAATAATAAATAGCCACTTTTTCATACCAGTAACAATCGCAACATAAGGTGTAAATCGATATTTTTCATCATAGGTGTCTTTATAAATTTATAGCAGTTATAGAATCACATGACCTTATACTTTACAGATAATATTAACTAAAATAAACTAAAATAAAACAAAACCGCAACTGTTGGATTATATAAACTGTATAGTTTCAAGGTAATATTGCAAAAAAAAAAAAAAAAAAAGAATAAAATAAGATAAAATGAAATGATGACAAATAAAATAAAACAAAATAGCAACTGTTGGACTATATACACTGCATAGTTTCAAGGTAATATTGCAAAAAAATTGTAATTGTAATAAAATCTAAAATAAAATCACAAAAAAAAAAAGCAACAACTATTGTGGGACTAAATGCTCACAAACAAAATATGTATTTTGATAAATTAATAAGTAAAAAACAATTAATTTTGATAAATTCATATTTTATTTTGACAATCGCTTACCTGCTTCTCCAACAAACACTTCTACCGGAGCACTTGGAGGGCTTTCGCCAATGACGTTGTAGGCAGTCATCACAATTTCATAGCGCCTGTACTTCTGCAGCTCTGATGAGAATTCAAAATTGCAAACAGAAGATCCATAAGGGTGTTTAAAAGGTGCATTTTGGCTTTGAGGCAGCAGATAAGAAGAATGAGAATACATCTGTGTAGAAACAAAAGCATCTCTGAGATAACCACCTCCTGTTCTTTATCAGTGTGGATACAGAACAGTTTGGGTGTGATCTTGGAAAGGAATGGCATTACTCTTTCCAAACTCTTTGAACAGTATTGATGGGGAGACCGAGAGCACATGCAAGTCTCAGGTCTGAGGCGGTGTGCAATGAGATTCACTTTGAGAATATCTCGGGGCCAGAATGTTCCTGGTCAGAGTGGATGGATTAGAGGAAGACCTTGTTCTCTGAACAGGAAGAGTATTAGGGATTACACACTTTGCCAAAGGGAGTCTGCATATTTTGGACTTCAAAGCAGACTGACGTAAATGAGAAAGATGGCTAAATGAAACTTACGCGTTAGCTCGAATTTGGTTAATGAAGGATTGCTGACAGTCTTCACAGTGCTTTTGGCTGTGGAGGGAGAAAGAGCAAACGATGAGGAATACATTACTGGAGAAGCAGCAGAGATGGAAAAGCACAAATCAAAGGGATATTTCATCATGGCAGTAAATCTTTGCTTTTCAAAGTTGCTCATCACACACTTCTCCAAGAGATTGATGAAATTCCACAACGCTCATCTTGCGCTCCAATCAAAACCCGCAAGAAACCAAAGCCGGTCAGTGATTAATGATTCAACAGTCAATATACAGTACTAAATCACAAGCCAGGGTGCATTAGGGACCTAATAAGATTTTTTTGAACATATACTGATCCAACATCACTTGGGTAAAATGAAAGAAAAATCTGAATGTACGCATGACTGGTCATTCCTTTTATACAGTTTCTTTCGAGTGCTGTAACTTAAACAAATATGCCTTTGTAGCTTTAAAAAAGGGCTTCTATATGAGTTTATTTCAAACTTTCTGAAGCACCTTCTGGTCAAGCTCAGACACTTAAACTTCATTTACAATACATAAATAAATAAATAATAAACAGGGTGCCCAAATGGATAAAAATTGGGAAACGCTGCTCTAGTGATATTGTTGTAAAAAACGAATATAATATCCATCTTTAAAAATGTTAATTTATTCAATATATTAATAACTAGATGGAAGGGAAAATGCTCAACAGGAATGAATTATCTTTGTTTCATGTCACATGATCCAGAAGATTTTGGACTAAATCTTTGTATCTGTCCGGCAACACAATATAAAGAACAATCACAGGGACATACAAACATATCCGCACAATAAAGTAACATAAATTGACTCGACTTTAGCAGAATGCTCCAGAAATTGACAAGGACCTTGTTAGCTTCTGGAGTACCTGCTAACTTTTCAATGTAAGCTGTTAAGCCTGAACAAATAGAGCATAGCTCCGGTAATTTCCTCTTGGCATTTAGGGTGATTTCAGCGGGGAGGCACATTCAGCGCTTAACAGACCTCAGATTTTAACATGTAAGACGAGTGGAGAGCAGAGGAGAGATATTGCACTCCTGCCCTGACCGGTGCAGAACATAGGGAAAGGAATTAAATATGCCTCCGTGCTCGGCTGCTCTGGGCTTGCGTATTTAAATGCTGTCAACACTGCTGAGTCCAATTTGTCAAAGGAGATTTAGCAGCTGGATCCGGGCTGCGGAAAAAGAGCCCGTTGGCGCGCTCCGTGCCGAACACTTGAGCTCACACTCATGATTCCGCACCTCACGCAGCCTGAGCGCGTAATGAGTTCACCTACGCTCAGACGTCCGTCGGAAAATTATTCTCTAACTGCAGGGAGGACGAGCGTCCTAACGCTTTGATGGCGCTCAAACTTGACTGATTTGCGCAATGTTCAGCGGCATTAATGTGCATTTCGTAATTTGCCATCACTGATTGCGTCCCAGTTTCATTTCAAAACTCCATTTACTTTCCGAGAGTGTAGCTGCGAAATACAATATTCATCTTTGCACAAAAGCGCATGTCAAAAAGGCTGGGTTAAAAAAAACGTTGAGGAATACCTTTTTTTTTTTCAACAACTGGATGGGTTAAAGTGTTCAAAGAAGCACTCAAGCTATAAATCACGCCTGCGTGCAGACGTTTCTGGTTCAAGAGGAGAGCCTCCTCCCGCTAGTTACCTGTCAGTTCGGTGCGCAGCAAGGAGCTGTTGACGGCCCTCTTTGACTCCTGCGGTGCGCTGTCATACTGCAGTTCGCGGTAGTAGAGCCGATAGCCCACCAGAACCCCATTCACACTCTCCTCCTTGGGCGTCTGCAAAGGCACAGATTAAATTAAAGGTCGCATTGTTCTCACTGTTCTCACGGTCCTTATTAAAGCACACCCTGATAAAAAGCCGTAACTGACAGACTGCGCTGACTGATCTCCCATCGCGTGTCCGCCGCCAAACGGATAAGATAAATAAAAGATGAGGATTTAATTTCTGAGCCATTCAGTCAGTGGGTAATTAACAAAGCGTAATCAACTCGGCCTACAGTTCTGCTGATAAAACAGACAATAGGGAGAAGATCCGGGACTCATAGGTCAGTGAATAAAGGTTTCAGCTACTAATTAATATCCCTTCAGATTGCAGGATCGCTGTCGTGCGTGGGTATTAATTATCCTGGGCTTGGCGGAGCTCTTTGCGAGCTCTGTAAATGTGCGGGTATCAATACTGCGTGTCATTAATTTATGCAAACCTGCACGAAGAATACTAAGCGATGCATGCCAGGCTGCTCAAAGCGAGGCGAGGCTACCTATTGACAAAAGTCAGATCATTAAACAGAACAGGGCTGTAATTTCACCGCTGATAGCCTGCAACTTGTCGCTGTTCTTCTCACAGGCTGGAGCCGGTTTGTTATCTGGCTATCAGATAAACGTAATGGGGGTCAGGAGTTCACTCGACCCGGGGTGGGCCGGCATTAGCGTACCTGCCACTGCACCAGCACGGATGTTGTCGTGGACGGTTTCACGGCTTGAATCGTGGGCGCTTCATCAGGAACTGCAGATGCACAGAAAACACCGTTTGATAATAAGTTCACTTAAAATACAATGAGAAATCCCACTAGGTGATTAGGTGAGTTCTTAGATTTTTTAGAGTTTTTAGAGTTCTTAGGAAATATTGTCATTTTCTGCTTGCCATCATGTTGTTCCAAACCTGTATGACTGTATTTCTTCTGTGGAACACAAAAGAAGGATTTTTGACGGCTGCTCTTTTCAATATACGTGTAAGGACTGGTGGTTCCAAGCTCAAAAATGACAAAAGAGCATCATCAAAGTGGCTTAAAATTGGTTCATATAACCTATTCTGAAGTTGTAAGATTTCTTTCTGTGAGAAACAGACAAAAAAAGGCATTTCACACAGCAGTTAACCTCAGTTATCCTTGTTCTTAACCCTGCTTTTAACTGTGGCTAAAGAAACGATTCACACTTGTAAAATTTAGTTGCAACGTTAGCACCAATTTTGCTCTGTTAACCCTGCATTGTGATGCTAAACTTGTACAGTTTGAAAAGATGCAGTGTTTGGATGTTACAGCTAGATTCTTAGCAACAGACACTCAATTGCGTGCCTCACATTCAAGTGGTTTAGATAGTCACAGAAACACTACGTGTTGTATAAGCCGTTTCAGCATTTGAGGGGAAACATGTCAAATGGTGATAGAAAAGGCATCAATTGGCCATTCAAGAAAAACTTAATAGCAGTCAGCAAAATATATAAGTGACACAACGCAAATAATAGTGTTAACCCAGGGTTTAGGAACGTGTCAGCATAAGAATACCCAAGTTTTACTGTTTACCCCATGTAAATAATGAGTGTGTGAAACGTGAAGCAAGATAACCCAGAATTCTGTTTAGAATTGGTTTAAAATGTCCCAGGATTTACTATTGCAAGCGTGAAAAGCCCTAGCGAGTTTTGAGTCCAGGTGTATACAAACTTTTGATGCCCTTGATCCCCACGTATAATGGTTCCCTTGCAAGGGACCCCCTTAAAGGCATTTATACATTTTCAACAAATGTAGACTCTATCTTTTTTCTAAGGCACTTTTAGATGTATAAAAACTGAAGAGAAACATTCTGACCATTAGAAAGAATAAACAGTAATAATGTCAATTTTTTTAATACTTTGAACTATCCCACAGACCTATTGTAGCACTCACTCCCTTGTGGCCCACTAGGGGTCCACTGAATCCAAGAAATAAAGTCACACAAGTTTAGCATAGCATAAGGGTGAATAAATAATGACAGAATTAAATCAGTTTCAAGACTTCAGCTTGCAAGTAAATGGTGCAGATAAGACTGTAGCTCCTCTATGACTTTTATTTGAATCAATAGCGCATCAACCAAAGCCAGCACATACAACACGCTCATTATTACTCACCATCTTGTAAAGTGGTAATTGCATCCGTCTCTTGGCTGTACTTGCTGTCTCCGACGTCATTAGTCGCCATCATTCTGAGCTTGTATGAAGTGAAGGGTTTCAGCCTGAGGGATTGCACAGCTCGTGAGCTCTCTTATTTTGGACAAAGACCTTTCCCATCACAAATGATGTGGCTCAGCAATGCATGTATGAGCTAGTATCTATAAATGTCAGGGACACAATCCATTGAAGCCCAAGGGCATGTGCTGGCAATTACAGAGTTTTATCTTAAAGCACTTGAGGCAGGGAGGTGAGGACGGAAATAAGATACAAAACACTTCATACTGGAGAGCTCATATAAAGACATGAGTGCAGCATATGCCACTTCATAAAACCAGTAATATGATATGAACAACTGAGGTGGTGGTAAATTATGTCAGGGAACCCTGCCTAGTAGGGCTGCACAATTAATTGGAATTTTTTTTAATAAGATTTAATTCTATTATTTAAATTATAAAATATATTAATATTATTATTTGAATATTATATTGTTGTATTATTTATTTATATTATTACAATAATATATACTCCATAAATAATTTCAAAGGAAATAATCAACAATTACTAATTTGTCATAATTGCATAATTAAAATATAATTAATTAAATATAATTATAATTAACATTATTATTTGAGTTATAGAATATATAAAATATAAATTATATATTCATAATCACAATAGAATTTTAAAGGATTGACAATAATCAACAATTACTATTGTCATTCAAATGCCAAGTATAATTAAATACAATAAAAATGTTAAAAAATTCAATATAACATATTAATAATTTATATTATTATAATAACATATACTTCATAAATAATTACATCAACACTACTGCTTAGCCTTCTTCAACCACTTTGTGTTGAAAATCACAGGCACAAAACTTCTTGATTTTGACAGTAAAGGGAATATGTGGAAAAATGTTCCCTTTAATTTCTAATTTGTTCATTTCCTATTTACCCACGACACACTGCACAAGCCAATTGGGCTCATTAACGAACTAAACATGTCGTTTAGGTTTCATAATCGGTCTCTATCGATTGAGATGAGTTGCACGGCACTTTCCAAAACGAGGGGGCCTTTCCGCTATTCGTATTGCTTGGTTAAAGGGAATATTTTTCCCATGATGTCCCACTCCTAAAAGCCTCCAGCTGGTAAAGACACAAATCAGTCCTGAATAATCCATTCAGCAACAATCTGGCTGTTTAAAAAAGCACTCAAAAGCTGATAGCTGAGAGAGTTTTCAACTGAGAAAGGGGACTCATCATAATCAAGAGGAGATGGCCCTCTGAATGCATATAAAATACTATTCGACTGCCCATATAATCATAGCTGCGGATCTGACATAACTCATATGCAAAAAGCTGCAGCGCCCGTAGCCCAGCGCACTGATTGTTTCTCACTCTCTCAAATTGGATTGAGTATCATAAATTGCTGCAGAGGAAAAAAGGCTCCTACGCATTTAATAACACTCGCTCCACACTGCCCTTATTGTACGGCCCTCATGAGCCCTGCAGGGGAACACATGTGGCTTCGAAGCAGCAGAGAGTGAAATCAACTCTGTGAGGGTCAATGGAGGCCAGTCTCTGGGTAAAGCCCCTGGTACTGCCGTTTGTGGGATTGTGGGGGTTGAGAAATGGCAAAGGAGCTCACCTGTCCACTTCCCAGGAGGTATAATTGTGGCTTATAGCAGAAGAATGGGTGAGCCAGTCTCCGTTGGGCAGCTCCTGCGTCTGCAGGGTGAAGTAACGGACGGGAGAGGAGCCGTCCCCTCCGGGAACCCAGTTGAGCTGCAGTTTGCGGGACTGCACGTGGTCCTGGGGCACCCTCAACTGCCGCGGAGGCTGCGGTCGCTCTGATGGAGGAGATATAGATGTGAAGTGTGAGTTCAGGGGTCAGGCTGGTGTTGCTGACTGTTCTTAATCACGGGATAGGACACTTCTACTCAGTCAGCGGGTCTCGCCCTGGCCTCTCCACCCCTCCCCACCTGTGTGACACGCAACTGCATAACCTCATCGATTTTAATGGGAGAAATCAATACAGAGAGGCATAATTGTTTATTTAAAGGTGCACAGAATCGACTGGCATTAAAGATGCAGATCATGTGCAACGAGAGCCATTGAAAGCCATGATTGCGATGGCATTGTCCATGCAGCTTTTAAAAGCACCAATCGAGCAGCTTCAGGAGGTCAAAGGATGATATGTAATCGCTCTCCATCTTTAACCCACACTATCTGTCTGCCTTGAAATTGATTGGTTTATTACAAGTGTAGCAGTAGGGCTGCACATCATGACTCTTAAGTAGCCTTAAGAGTGTCTATAGCAAATAGAGTGATTTGGATCAAGCATGCATTTGTGAGCATTTAAACTTAAATAAACAGTGCCTTGCAGAAGTATTCAAACCCCTTCATTTTTTTCACGTTTTGTTATGTTGCAGCCTTATGTTAAACTGCTTTAAATTACTTTTTTCCCCAAATCAATCTGCACTCCATATACCATAATGGCAAAGCAAAAACAGAACTGTCACAACTTTGTAAATTTATAAAAAATAAAAATCTGAAATAAGTACATTGCATAAGTATTCAAACCCTTAACTCAGTACTTAGCTGAAGCACCTTTACAGCCTCAAGTCTTTTTTGTTTGATGCGACAAGCTTTGCTCATCAGCATTTGGCAATTATCTGCCATTCTTCTCCTCACTTCTTCACCTCTCAAGCTCTGTCGGGTTGGATGGGGGCAGATGCACATTTTCAGGTTTCTCCAGAAATATTTGATTGAGTTCAAGCCCAGGCTGTGGCTGGGCCACTCAAGGACATTCACAGAGTTGTCTATAAGCCACTCTTGCTGTGTGTTTAGGGTCATTGTCCTGTTGGAAGGTGAGCCTTCTGCCAAGTCTGAGGTTCTGAATGCTCTGGACTGGGTTTTCATTAAGGCTATCTCTATATTTTGGTGCATTGAGCTTGTCTTCTACTCTGATGAGTCCTTCAGTCCCTGCCGCTGAAAAACAGTCCCACAGCATGAGGCTGCTACCACCACACTTTACTTTTGGGATGGTACTCTGCAGGTGATGAGCAGAGCTGGTTTCCTTGAAACATGATGCTTAGAATTGAGGTTCATCAGACCAGAGAATCTTGTTTCTCAGAGTCTGAGGGTCCTTTAGGTGCTTTTTTGCAAATTCCAAGTGTATTTTCATGTGTCTTCTCTGAGGAGAGGATTGATACTTGCCAAACCAGCATAAAGCCCAGATTGGTGGAGTGTTGCAGTGAAGTTTGTCCTTCTGTAGGTTTCTCCCATCTCCACATATGATCATGGAGCTCAACTAGAGTGACCATCGGGTTCTTGGTCACCACTCTAACCAAAACCATTCTCCATCAGTTGCTCAGTTTGGCCAGGAGGCCAGCTCTAGGAAGAGTCCTGGTTGTTTCAAACTTCTTCCATTATGGATAATAAATGCTACGTGATTCTGTGAACCTTCAATGCAGCAGATTTTTTTCTGAACCCTTCCCCAGATGTGTGGCTTGACGCAAACATGTTTCTGAGCTCTACAGGCAGTTCTTTGACCTCAAGGCTTAGTTTTTGCTCTGATATGCATTTTCAGCTGTTAGACCTTTTATTAAGATGTGTGTGCCGTTCCAAATCATACCCATTCAATTGAATTTGACACAAGTTAACGTCACTCAAAGTGTAGTAACATCTACAAGCAATATGAATGCTCCTGAGCTAAATTTCAACTGTCCCAGATACGGGTTTGAATACTTATGCAATGGAATCATTTAAATTTTTTATGTTTAATAAATTTGCAAAGTTTTTTTTTGTTAAAAACCTGTTATTTGCTTTGTCATTATGGTGTGTGGAGTGTAGATTGTTGTGGAAAAAAAAGTAATTTAAAGCGGTTTAACATAAGGCTGCAACATAACCAAAACGTGAAAAAATTAAGGGGTTTGAATACTTCTGCAAGGCACTGTATGTTATAAAATCAACAGAAAACAATCACAATCCATTTTACTTCCGTAATGTCACTTGGTTCTTGAGTGAAATAGGATCCATTTTTATCCAATAGTTTGGACTGTGAAAAGTAGCTGTTTCAGAATGCAGCCAGACTTGAATGTGGGTATTCAGTCTATTGTGGATATCTACTTTCCTCCTGAAACACCCCTGGCATCCATTTCTGAAGTCCATTTCACCCTTCAGAGCAATTCAGTGTATCCCAATAGTAATGCTTCTGTTACAAATCTATTGTTTGCTATTGTTGACAAACTTTTATTATGTTAACATTAACCAGCACTTACTTACTGTGTAAACCATTGGCAAAATTTTAGAAACAATATCTAACATTATTTTCTGTTCTAGATGATGTGTTGAAAAGTAATTTCAAATGAAGACAATATTAAATTTTTTAATATGATATTAAAATATATGCATGATTTTTTTAGAAGCAGGACTTTGTAGACCAAAGCAAATCAAATGGTATTTAAAGTCACAATCTAAGTAAGCAACAGATCATTTCTTCCAAATTGTGACATACAGTACATCCAAGTGTAATTGATTATCAAAAAATAAATAAATGTTGGACTTGGTTCAATCCATTAGTTGTTGACTGGATGAAGGTAGATCTGAATGTAAAGTTGCAGTGAATTGTTAGAAAGGGTTTAAGAGGACAAAATGACTGCAGAAGATCCAGTTATGAAATTTTAATTAAACCATTGCATGGATGAATCTTTCACAATAAAATCAATAACATGCATTCAGAAAATAAATAGGGTGACACATGAACGTGCTCCAGCAGAGTGACCAGTAACCAGTGACATGATGAGAGACGGCATCAATGCTGTCAGATTACCTCATGTCTCATTCACTGGTGAAAAAATATTACAGTACGAAGCACATAAAATTACAATAATAACCCCTTCCAATCTCGATTGGTCTGCATGCGTTGACAGGCAGGTAGGACAGCCTTGGACTGAGGGATATGATTGGACAAACATTTTATGGACCCATGCCTTCCACAGACTATATAAATACATATAAATACATTTAGACCACTTAACTTGGTTAAACAAAATCACCAAATCACCTACCCTGCCTTTAAAGCTATATGGGTGTTGTGTGTGTGTTTGCGTCACCTCGAATCTCAGTAGTTATGACCACAGCCTGTGCAGGTGCTCCCCAGCCCTGCTCCGTTTTGGCGGAGATGCGAAAGATGTAGGCGGACTCCGGGGTCAGGTTGGAGGCGGTGAACTGACGGGTATCAGGGCCCACCTCTACTGTGATGAACTGGTTGGGATCCCCAGAATCCAGACGGTAAGCTACCTGGTATCCTACAAAAGAGTCATTAGTTCATCTGAGGTGAGTCTTGATCCTCCATCCTTCTCATGTCTATGGTGAGACAGCTTAAGCTGACATCAAAAGTCTGAATAACATTTCCACAAACTCTGAGAGTCGTTTTCAGTCAGGCATGCTTTTGAGAACTCAAAGTACAAAAGGACAGGAGGAAAATATCTCCTCAAAAAGCCAACTGTAGTTGGGAAACCATCTTTAGAAAACAACAGCAGGTTTATAAGACGAACGGCTTTCAAAAAGGCTTCAGTGCACTGGAAAATTTGGTCTATCAGCATCTACTTTAAATTCGGCTCTGGTTAGCATCTGCAGTCATTGCTTCCCTTTACTGCAGAAAGAGTTTATTCAAATACGTCTTTCATCGGGGAGGTCCTCTGCCTTGCCTTCACTCCTCATATCAAATTTAATCCAAATGTCAAATTCAATACAAAGAGAAAAGAACCACAAACGAAACAGTGATGCGCAACAAACCTGCATAAAATGAAATTTTAGGCCCCCCTTCATCGACACCAAACAAAAGTTACGTTCTTTTTAACTCATTTTATAATGGATATTATTTAGCATTATCACTAACTGACATTTATTAGAATTATTAACTTTTAAATTAAAGACCAATTCTGTGGGTGAAAAACAGTTTCACCAATAGCTGCCACACAGAATGAAGAAGTAAAGTAGTTTGATATTGGCTGGAACATTTGTTGGGACAAAAACAGAAGGTCCATATCTTTCATTACGAGGTTGAAACCAACACTGACAGACATCATTTTGCATTCTTTCCTTCAATAGAGATTGGATGTGTGTTAAGCTTGTTTTTGATTACTTTAATCATTTTACAATATTTAAATATTTTTCAATATTTCTCTAGTATTTACACAGTTTTTGCTTTAAGGTTTAGCAAAGCAAAATCAAAAGTCTTTTCAAGATTTCTTATTTATCCCTGTTTGAGAATCACTGTTTAACATTATTGAAATATTAAAATTTAAAACAAACCAAATTAATTAATTCATTAATAGTGTAATATATAAATTATATCAAAATATAGAAAGTATATCTATATTAATATATGAGTATATATGGGAATCACTGTTTAACATTATTCACATGTGACCCTGGACCACAAAACCAGTCATAAGGGTCAATTTTTTGAAATTGAGATTTATTGAAATTGAGAATAAATAAGCTTTCCATTGATGTATGGTTTGTTAGGACAGGACAATATTTGGATGAGATACAGCTATTAGAAAATCTGGAATCTGAGGGTGCAAAAAAATCAAAATACTGAGAAAATCGTCTTTAAAGTTGTCCAAATGAAATTCTTAGCAATGCATATTACTAATCAAAAATTACGTTTTGATATATTTACGGTAGGAAATTTACAAAATATCATTATGGAACATGATCTTTATTTAATATCCTAATGATTTTTGGCATAAAAGAAAAATCGATAATTCTGACCCATACAATGTATTTTTGGCTATTGCTACAAATATACCTGTGCTACTTAAGACTGGTATTGTGGTCCAGGGTCACATATTAAAAATTGTAACTACAACAAAATAGTGTAATGTATATTACATATCATACTAAAATATATAAATTATCTCTATATTAATAGATAAGTATGTTGACAATCATTTATAACTACATAAAGCGCTATATAAATTAAATTAAATAAAAATGAAAATATATAATAAAAATAAATACTAATTAAATTAAAATGAATTAAAAATATATAAAATGAATTCAAATATATAATAAAATATATAATAAAAAGCACCTCATAAATTCATTTATTCATTCAAATACTAAAAATCAATACTGAAACTAAAACTAAAAATGAAAAACAAAAATAAAAATAAAATAAATCAATCAATAAATGTGTATTAAGCTAAAATACAGAATGTTTTAGGCAAATTAGAATTCATGTATTCCTAACTTAAAGACTGAACAGCCATGGTTTGACAGAGAAGTGCTGTGCTAGGTCTGCTGAGTGTCCATCTGCAGCATGTCCAAGGGAATGACATGTGTTGCGAACCTTCAGCAAAACAAATGATAACATTATCGGAAAACATGTTGAAAATGGAATGTGTGGGCAGAGCTTGGCTGTGGGAGAGACGGAACATTATTCAACCATCTATTTATCTTTCGGGATGCTTGCACTGCATGCCGGCCCCCTTGGGCTGTGCAAAACGAAATTAGGCCATCCCACATTGTGAATCTGTAGCACTTGGGGGCTGCCATTTCATCCTAATGTCCACTTCAGCCATGAGGGGCAGTGGAAAATCACATACATTCATCCCCAAACACACACACACACACACACACACACACACACACACACACACACACATCCCAGTTACTTCCATGTCAGTGTATATATTTCTAGAGATACAGAGAGTACATTTGCAGAAAGCAGCCCGTTTGCGTGGCTCTGACGGGCTATGACCCGTGCATTGTTTATTAAGGCTTTGCTTTTGGGAAAGGGTTTCCACTGTGAGGGCATCGGCCCATGTGATTGGCTAGGTCACCACCCACAAACTCCTGCAGCTCTATTTTCCTCATTCATTGCCCAGTGATTACCGGTCCTGCAGCGGCCAGCAAAAACACTCACAAGGGCAGTGCTTCGGCAGAAAGGGCAGGAAAGCCCAGCGCTCCACCACTGAATTTCAGCGAGCAGAGTTCTCATAAACACTGGCTTTCAATGCATTTCCTTTCTTTGAGAAGCCTCTTTTTATTATAGATATTATAAAAGCCATTTGTACAATAAAATGTTCTGTATTTTGAAACAAAGTACACAGATGTAAAATAATGTAAAAGTTTTTTTTTTTTCTTTTTTTCTTACCAGAAAAACATATAGAGAATATATATATATATATATATATATATATATATATATATATATATATATATATATATATATATGTGACCACCCTGCTGCGTAGAGTTTGTGTCATAAAAATATTAAATTATTTGTATATATTTTGTTATGTATTTATGTATGTCTATTTCTATTTACATGTGTATATAAGTTTAATTTAAATTACTTTAATGTGTTATAATGAGTTTGCACTGGACAGTCCAGCTGCATTTTCCGAATTCTGGTGGCAGTTGAGAGAGAGTAGAGTTACCGTGACAACTGCAGCGCATCCTCAGACAGCAAAGAGGACCGCTTGGGCAACCACTAAAGCCTGGAATACACTACGCGATTTTTGCCCCGATTTTCTCCCGATTTTCCAGTCTGAACAAGTTGACGCTAGTTGAGGAAAGTCAGAGCCAGTCTGCAGATCACAGCTGACAGATTCCACAGAAAATCGGGTAGTGTATGATGGTCACAGACTCTGATTTCTTAGCTTCAGACTTTGATTCCATCCAGTCGGAGGATATCAAACATGTTTGATATTTTCAGCCGATTTTAGAACACATATTGTTTTCATTTGTCATGCGTCTCCTAGCAACAAGGTGCACGTTTCTGCATGAGTTCGTTGTGATCGGAACAACTTTGAAGTCTGGTAGTGTATGATATTCAGTCGCGTAGTGTATGATGCCCAGTTTTCCTTTGTCACTATTTACAAAGTCGTTAAGTGTATGATACCTAGTGTTTTAAAAATCTGTTCAGATTTTAAAAGTCGTGTAGTGTATTCCAGCCTTAACTCTTGTCTCTGTCTCTCTCATTCACTGTCAAGGTTAGTTAAATTTATCAAAAGTCAATGCCAAACTACAGTTTACATGCTTTAATGTGTTAATAATTTGTTTAAATTGATCATTTGTGTAATTGTGTCATTTTAATACCTGTTTCATAGAGAAGTTTATACAAGTTGTTTGTGTTGTTTTACTTACCTGAAATACTTACCTGAGTAGTTGATCTGAGATATTTATGAGTAAATCCAGATGTGTGGAAGATCTACAACATTTCTGTATATATGATTATCTATTTATTTGTTTACTGTGATTTGATTTGAGTATTTATATGTGTTAATGTTTATTAAAGACAACAAAGAGGACCGCTTGGGCAACCACTAACTCTTGTCTCTGTCTCTCTCATTCACTGTCAAGAGAGTACTACATATATATATATATATATATATAGGTGCAACTTTCATATATATTTTAGATTCATAACATGTAAAGTAAAACATTTCAAAAGTTTTTTGTTTTAATTTTGATGATTAGAGCTTACAGCTCATGAAAGTCAAAAATCCAGTATCTCAAAATGTTACAATATTTACATTTGAGTTTCATTAAATAACCATCCCTACAGTATAAATTCCGGGTATCTCTTGTTCTTTGAAACCACAATAATGGAGAAGACTGCTGACTTGGCAGTGGTCCAGAAGATAATCATTGACACCTTTCACAAAGAGGGTAAGTCACAGAAGGTCATTACTGAAAGGGGTGGCTGTTCACAGTGCTGGAGTGCTGTATCAAAGCATATTAAATGGAAAGTTGACTGGAAGGAAGAATTTGGGTAGGAAAAGGTTCACAAGCAGCAGGGATGACTGCAAGCTTGAGAATACTGTCAAGCAAAGCCGATTCAAACACTTGGAAGAGCTTCAAAAGGAGTGGACTGAAGCTGGAGTCAGTGCATCAAGAGTAACCACGCTTCAAGAAAAGGGCTACCAAGCCACTTCTGAAACAGAAACAATGTCAGAAGCATCTTACTTGGGTTAAAGAGAAAAAGAACTTGACTGTTGTTCAGTGGTCCAAAGTCCTAAAAGTAAATTCTGAATTTCATTTGGAAATCAAGGTCTGGAGGAAGACTGGAGAGGTACAGAATCCAAGCTGCTTGAAGTCCAGTGTGAAGTTTCTGAAGTCAGGGATGATTTGGGGTGCCGTGACATCTGCTGGTGTTGGTCCATTGCGTTTTATCAAGTCCAAAGTCAATGCAGCCGTCTACCAGGAGATTTTGGAGCACTTTATGCTTCCATCTGCTGACAAGCTTTATGGAGATGCTGATTTCCTTTTCCAGCAGGACTTTAGCACCTGCCCACAGTGCCAAAACCACTTCCAAGTGCTTTGCTGACCATGATATTACTGTGCTTGATTGGCCAGCCAACATGCCTGACCTGAACCCATATGGAATCTGAGATATTTTGAAGAGAAAGATGAGAAAGTCGATCCAACAATAGAGATAAGACTCAATAGTGCCTCAGCAGTGCCACAGGCTGATCACTTCCATGCCACACCTCACTGATGCTGGAATTTGTGCTAAAGGAGCCCCGACCAAGTATTGAGTGCATAAATGAACATACTAACATACTACATAAGAACTTGAACTTTTCTGTTTTGCAAATCCTTTTTTTGATTGATCTTAGGAAATATTCTAATATTTTGAGATACTGGATTTTTGCCTTTCATGATTGCCTTTCATCATCAAAATTAAAACAAAAAAAAACTTTTGAAATGTTTTACTTTACATGTAATGAATCTAAAATATATATGGAAGTTTCACTTTTTGAAATGTTACAAAAAATGAAGTTTTTCACGATATTCTAATTTTTCGAGATGCACCTGTATATACAGTGCACAGCATAAATGAGTACACTCCCTCTAAAACGTAATAAATTCAGCAATTACTCTTTACATTAGGTGACATGTTAGGGTTCTTTAGAGATATAATATTCCAACAAGCCTGCTTGATCAATTACCAAAGAAGAATGTCAAAATTATTCAGCAAAATAAGATTTTCTTATTAAAGTGATAAAATGTTGGGTTGCAAAAATGAGTACACCCTCCTGAAAATTACTAAATAAAACAAACAAAATAAGTGAATAGGTTTAAGGCAATTTTTGATCAACAGGTAAGTATACTGAACCAAAACTTTTAAAGACAAGTAATTTCCTGTCAATTAAAAGTGTTATATAGCCCACTGAATCACACTCAGACGTAATGCTGGCAGCAGTGGACCCACTTGGGAGAGAACTGCCAGGTGACTTATTTCTTAGCATAAAAGAAGACAATGGTACAAGAGGAATACCAAATTATTGTTTTAAGTGTGAAAATATAGCAGAAGTACACCGACATTCAAAAACAATGGACTTGTGACAAGGCTCCAGAAATAATCAGGTCTTCACTTTAAGTTTTCATTTAGAGATGGGTGAATTTTTGCTAGAAAAAGAGCAGGAGAAATAACATGCAAGTGTCTCAGAGCCAGTAAAAGCTATGAAAAGAGTGACACTTTATCTCACAGAGTATGAGTACTTATCTTCACCACTAGAATTACCTACTGTAGTCAAAGCAAAATAAACTCATTTAACCTCTTCCAAGGCCCATATTTAAAAAATAGAGACTTCTGGGAATCCATACTCTGGTCTCAAGAGACCAAGTCAATCATTTCGGATCCAAAAGCATCCAAAATGTTCTGGTGTCACTAGAGGAGGAGTACAGTGAGAAGTGCTTGGTACCCACAGTGACGTCAGTGGTAGTAAAGGGTTATATAGGGATGAATGAGTGCTGAAGGTGTGAGGGAGTTGTGCTTTATCAATGCTGTCATGAATTCACACACCACTGTGTGATGTAATATAAAAACTTGAAACAGAAGATGCTACCCTCCCCTCATTCCCTGCATTATTGGGCATTTTTTCAGCATGACAATGAAGATATTCATTCTCCCAAGGTGAAAATCCTTCAGTGGACATGTATTTCACTCAATCTTAACGCTCTTGAGCAGCTGTGGGGGATTCTGTAGAGACGAGCTGAGCAAAACTCCCCATTAAAGACCAGAGCATTTAAGGAGGTCGTCCTCCAGGAGTTAAACAGGACAGATGTGAAAATTTGTCATGAACTTGTACACTCAGTGCCAAGAAGGGTCAGAGCAGTATACTTAAAGTTCTGGAGGACATACTAAGTACTAGAATATTATACATTTGCTGAATTAAATCTAGGGTGTACTCATTTCTGCAATCCTTCATTTAAACAAAACTGGCTAATTTACTCATCTTACAGAAAATATTGGCATATATTCTGTTATTTTTATTAAGTATATGTTTAATACATTTCAATTTTGCCATCATTCCATGAATTATATTAGTGATCATTAAGAAAATACATCTTTCATATTTATTCAGAGGGGTGTATATATATAAAACAGCCACTGATAAGTGGCTTTCTCATCTATCTACACTGGCATTCAGTGCATTTCCTTTCTTCGAGATGCCTCTTTTTATTTTGTATATAAAGAAAGCCATTTGTATAATTAAAATGTTCTGTATTTTTTGCAACAAAGTAGGCAGAAGATAATGAAAGTTACTTACAAAAGGTTCATTCAGTTTTATTTATTTTTAATCACATAAAATTATAAAAAAAAAATATAAATATGTATAAAAATATTTTTCAAAACCCTTTAACATAACTCTTATGTTAACTAAACTAGGATCAGCTAAAGTGTACCAAAAGTAAAGTTTTTGTTTTGTTTTTTCATTTTCATGTTTTTTTTTTTTAGTTATTCCAGAAACATTACACAAAAAATGAAAACAAAAAAACAAAAACAGTCACTCAATCTCAGTAAGTGCCATTCTCATCAACATCTGCTTTCAACGCATTTCCTTTCTTCGAGATGCAGCAAATTAGAGGCATCCTAGGAAATCTCGTTCCTCTCTTTGAAAGAGCTCTCTCGGTGACTTACATCTACATAACCAGCATCTCTTGATCTGCTGAAGTATGACATGGAAACAGAGTGCGAAATAACATCATGTGTGTGACATGTTCGTCTGGGAGCGCTGCGGTGTTGATGTAATTAACCAGGTTCCGCTGGTGGGGGCTGCGCCTGCCTTTACATCTATTTAGCTTATGTTCACAACACACATCTGAGCTCCGGTTTGATTTAGCATGTCATTTTCTACACAGTTCCTCTGTCAGACCCTTCTGTTTTTTGTGTTTGAGTAGGGCGGCTGGAGTCAGATTAAGTGCAACTATTCAATCTGCTGCAAAATCCAAAGCAAACTCCCATTCCCAGTCACAGACTTTAACGGTCAGGTTTGCTGATGCTTCTGGGAACACACAACACATTTTTCAGTGGCTTTGAAAACGGGATTACATTTAGGCTTTGCTGTAAACAAAAGTCTCTACTGGAAAATCCAGCCTAAGCTGGTAGCTGTTTTTTTTTTTTGGAACATTATAACTGGTTTCTAAATGGTCTAAACTTGCATTAGCTGGAGCAAGATGGTAGACGAATGGTTCTCAAAGTGAGAGACGCAAACTTCAATTCCAAACATTTAAAGGACAGATGTGAGAACCAAAGAGGTTTGCACTATTTAAAGTGAATATGACTCAAATTTTGGACTGTTTTGCACACAAAGCAAGTCACCACAGTTGGCCACACTTCACTTCAAATCACCACTTTTATTGTATTTTTTGAGCTTTTGCCATGTTTACCAAGCTTTTTGGAGCAATTACCATGTTGTTTCTTGTATTTTTTTGCAGCAAAATACACAGAAAATTATATAAATATAAATATACAGTATCTCACAAAAGTGAGTACACCCCTCACATTTCAGCAATCATTTTAGTATATCTTTTCAAGGGACAATACTATAGAAATGAAACTTGGATATATTTTAGAGTAGTCAATGTGCAACTTGTATAGCAGTAAAGATTTACTGTCCTCTGAAAATAACTCAACATACGGCCATTATTGTCAAAAAAGCTGGCAACAAAAGTGAGTACACCCTAAGTGATAACAGCTATACATCGTTTAACCATGCAAAGCCACATGTCCTATTCATCATGTTCATGTTTTTGTCTGCTTGACAGGACCATACAAATTTGTGTATCTTGTTTTAGAGCAGTTAAAATTTGGTGCTTTGAGTACAATTCTCTCATAATGACCACTGGATGTTCAACATGGCACCTCATGGCAAAGAACTCTCTGAGGATTTGAGAATTAGAACTGTTGCTCTCCACAAAGATGGCCTAGGCTATAAGAAGTTCAGTAACACCCTGAAACTGAGTTACAGTACAGTGGCCAGGGTCATACAGAGGTTTTCCAAGACGGGTTTCACTCGGAACAGGCCTCGCAAGGGTCGATCATAGAAGTTGAGTCCTTGTGCTGTGCGTCAGGTGCAGAAGCTGGCTTCAAAAAATAGACGCATGAGTGCAGCCAGCATTGCTTTAGAGGTTGCAGAAGCGGAAGGTCAGCTTGTCAGTGCTCAGACCATACGCCACACACTGCAACAAGTCGGTTTTCACGGCCGTCGTCCCAGAAGGAAGCGTCTTCTGAAGCTGGCTCACAAAAAAGCCTGCAAAAAGTTTGCTGAAGACGACCTGGCCAAGAGCATGAATTACTGGAACCATGTCCTGTGGTCTGATGAGTCTAAGGTAAACTTGTTTGGCTCAGATGGTGTCCAGCATGTGTGGTGATGCCCTGGTGAGGAGTACCAAGAAAATTGTGCCTTGCCTACAGTCAAGCATGGTGGTGGTAGCATCATGGTCTGGGGCTGCATGAGTGCTGCTGGTACTAGGGAGCTGCGGTTCATTGAGGGGAAACATGGATTCTAACATGTACTGTGACATTCTGAAGCAGAAGATGATGCCCTCCCTTCAGAAACTGTGCTGAACAGCAGTTTTCCAGCATAATAACTACCCCAAACACTCTGCCAAGATGACACTGCCTTGCTGATGAAGCTGAAGGTGAAGGTGATGGAGTGGCCAAGTATGTCTCCAGATCTGAACCCTATTGAGTACATGTGGGGCATCCTAAAGCGGAAGGTGGAGAAGCACCATGTGTCTAACATCCAGCAGCTCCATGATGTCATTATGGAGGAGTGGAAGAGGATCCCAGCAACAACCTGTGCAGCTCTGGTGAACTCCATGCCCAGGAGGATTAAGGCAGTGCTAGATAACAATGGTGCCCCTACAAAATATTGACACTTTGGACACAGTTTTGACATGTTCACTTAGGGTGTACTCATTTTTGTTGCCAGTTATTTGGACAACAATGGCTATATGTTGAGTTATATTTAGAGGACAGTAAATTTGTACTTCTATACAAGCTGCACATTGACTACTCTAAAATATATCCAAGTTTCATTTGTGTAGTATTGTCCCTTGAGAAGATATACTAAAATTTTTGCTGAAATGTGAGGGGTGTACTCACTTTTGTGAGATACTGTATATATATATATATATATATATATATATATATAAATTTTTCCCCCAAAACTTAAAAAGATAACTGATATGTTAACTTAAATATGCATTTTTTGCCATTAACATCAACATCAACAAAACTGCACAAATAATGATCTTTTGTTGGCCAGATATGATGGTCAGTATTTTCCAACAAACAGAGCAATGTTTTGATAGCACCACAGAGACACTGTTTACACTTTTTGGTGGACAACAGCTAATGACCAGCTAATGACCAGTTTAGAGCAGCTAGAAACCAGCTCCCATGTTCCAGAAAACAGCTATCTTAAGCTGCATTTTCCAACAGGGATTTACAAGACTTTGGGGTAAACAGTCACGCTGTGCCACATTCCAGACTAAAATGAAGCGTGCATATGCTTTCAATCTCATTTTTCTACAGTATACAGACCATAACAAAGTCCCAATTTTTCCCAAACATCATCAAAATGCTTAAACTGGCCTCATTTTATTCAAAATTAATGCGTCTTGAATAGGATTCTATCACCAAATGTGTTCGGATCTCATCTTTGCATCGCTGAGATTGCGTGTATTCTTCTCCGGTGTGATTTGCACAGGCAGCATGATTTGGCAGGCGGCTATTCTGAGCTTCATTCACTTGAGGTGTTAGTCAGACTAATCTCATTAAAACGCAGGGATTTTCTCCTCTCCGGCTCCTTCTTCCCATATGAGGAATTAGTCTCAGGTGCACGGTGACATGGCTTCATTCAGAGAGCGGAGGAAAGAAACAGGCTCTGCTCTGAGCCAGATACTGCCAGTCCAATGCATTTCACGCTCTCGTGTAGGCCAGATCAAGTACTGAGGAGACTGTTTTTAATGTGAGGTGAAGTACATGAAAGCAGCTTTCCACTTGAATCCAGGCTACATGTGTCACCCGTGACCATTCTCATGAGAAGAATGGTAATATATTTAAAAAATAAACAAAGAATTATTCAACTGAATCAGTCAAACTGACTTGGCAAATCAGACTGAATGCATACATAGGATCAGTCTGAATCATGGACTAAATTAGTCTGACAAATCGCTTCCTAGATGAATGGTCTTGGATTATTCACTCACAGAATTGTAGGTTATTATGCCTGTCCAGAAATAAGTATTAAAAATAGCTGAAAATAATTTGGTGAAAATTAAATTTAAACTTCAAACTTAAGTCTAATTACTGTTTATTTGTGACAATGTGCGTTCAAAGAAACATGTTTTTTAATGAATTCATGCTCATCCAAGGCTGCATTTATTTGATCAAAATACAGTGAGAAGAGCAATATTGTGAAATATTATTACAAACTGAAAACTGTTTTCTGTTGTAATATATTTTAAAATATAATTTATTCCTGTGATAAAAAAGCTGAATTTTCAGCATCATTACTGCAGTCTTCAGTGCCACATGATCCTTCAGAAATCATTCTAATATGCTGATTTGCTGCTCAAGAAACATTTCTAATTATTATCAATGTTGAAAACAGCTGTGCTGCTTAAGAATTTCTAGAAACTGTGATACATGTTTTTGGAATTATTTGATTAATAGAATTTTCAAGAGAACACTATTCATTTGAAATATCTGTAATTAATTTGTATATTTTTTGAAAGAATGCAAAATCCTTACTGTGACTTCTGATCAACTGAATGAGTGCTTGCTGAATAAAAATATTAATTAAAACACTTTATGGAACATATTCACTATTACTGAACAAACTCTTAATTTGCTGCTTATTAATAGGTAGTTAATAAGGTAGTTGTTAAGTTCAGGTATTGGGTGAATTAAGGTATCTAAAATATGGTCATGCAGAATAAGGCATTAATATGTGCTTTTTAAGTACTGATAAACAGCTAATATCCTAGAAATATGCAACTAGTAATAAGCAACCAGTTAATAGTGAGAATTGGTCCTTAAAATAAAGTGTTACCCAGTAGTGTACTAATATGACAAGAATATGTTGGGAAAACAGGCAAAACCTCAATTTGTTCTACATTTAATTTCTTCAGTGTATAACAGAAGGAATGGACCTATTATTTCTCTTACCCATAATTATGCCATTGGGGTCCACAGGGGGCTGCCAGACCACCCTTACTTCTGTCAGACGTACCTCCGGGAACACAAGTCTCATAGGTGGTCCGGGAACTATTGAAGGGGAAAAGGAGAGGCCAAAGATGAGATTTTATCATTACATGACTCTTGCAGTAATTACAACACCTATACACCTTATGGAACTCTAAAACTTTCTCTTGAATTACAGCCGAAACCACAAGCCCAAATCAGAGAGCTTTAATAGAGGTTATTTAGCTTTCAAAGCAGCAGCAGCAGCCCTCCAAGACAGCCTCTGAAATGGTATTTACGTCAGGATAAGGTCATTATAAAAAAATCTGGTTTGAAAAGGACAACAACAAAAAAAAATGTAACATTCATAAGACGACAAAAACATTAGGGATGAGGAGAAAAAGAGACAGTTATGACAGCACTCAAACTGTGGCATCTTAACGAACATATTCCAGATTACATCTCATCAGTTGGTAAAGTCAGCTGTTTTCCATCTGTAAGAGTGAATGCTCATGTGCACAGAAATACTTTTATCTGATCCACTGTATTACAGTATAAAAATAATGTGAAGTCTGAATTAATAATCAGAGTGTTGCATTAATGGTTGGTTGCATTTTGCCACTGTATTCTGAGTGGTTACCAGGGTGTTTTAAGTGGTTGCCAGGGTGTCACTATGTGGCTGCTAAGAAGTTCTGAGTGGTTGTCAGCATGTTGCTACAGTATGTAGTTGCTAGAATATTGTGGGTGTTTGCCAGAGATTAGCTAGAATGTTGTGGGTGGCTGTCAAGATGTTGGAATGCGGTTTCAAAAGTGTTCTGAGTAGTTGTTTGTACAATGCTACAGTGCTATGAGCGTTTGCCACAGTGTTGCTATGATATTTCTTGAGAAGTTCTAAGTGGTTGTTACCATAATACTACAGAATGTGGTTGCTAGGGTTTTGTGGGTCGTTGTCAAGGAGTTGCTATGTAATTTCTAGAAATGTTCTAAGTGGTTGTTAGCACATTACTACAGAATGTGGTTGCTAGGGTTTTGTGGGTCGTTGTCAAGGAGTTGCTATGTAATTTCTAGAAATGTTCTAAGTGGTTGTTAGTACATTACTACAGAATGTGGTTGCTAAGGTTTTGTGGGTCGTTGTCAAGGAGTTGCTATGTAATTTCTAGAAATGTTCTAAGTGGTTGTTAGCACATTACTACAGAATGTGGTTGCAAGGGTTTTGTGGGTCATTGTCAAGGAGCTGCTATGTAATTTCTAGAAATGTTCTAAGTAGTTGTTAGCACATTAGTACAGAATGTGGTTGCTAGGGTTTTGTGGGTCATTGTCAAGGAGTTGCTATGTAATTTCTAGAAATTTTCTAGGTGGTTGTTAGTACATTACTACAGAATATGGTTGCTAGGGTGTTGTGGGTGGTTGTTTGGGTGTTGCTGTGATATTTCTTGAGATGTTATAAGGGGTTGTTAACACATTACTACAGAATGTGGTTGCTGGGGTGTTGTGGTGTTGTCAGGGTGTTGCTATATCATTTCTAGAAATGTTCTAAGTGGTTGTTAACACATTACTACAGAATATGGTTGTTAGGGTGTTGTGGGTGGCTGTCAAGGTGTTACTATGGCATTTCTTGAGATGTTCTAAGTGGTTGTTGGCATAATACTTCAGAATGTGGTTGCTAGGTGTTGCTATATCATTTCTTGAGATGTTCTAAGTGGTTGTTAGCACATTACTACAGAATATGTTTGTTAGGGTTTTTGGGGGTGGTTGCCAGGGTGTTGCTATGTAATTTCTTGAGATGTTCTAAGTGGTTGTTAGCACTTACTACAGAATGTGGTTGCTAGGGTGTCTTGAGTGGTTGTCAAGGTGTTGCTATGTAATTTCTTGAGATGTTCTAAGTGGTTGTTAGCACTTACTACAGAATGTGGTTGCTAGGGTGTCTTGAGTGGTTGTCAAGGTGTTGCTATGTAATTTCTTGAGATGTTCTAAGTGGTTGTTAGCACATTATTACAGAATGCGGTTGCTAGAGTGTTGTGGTTGGTTTCCAGGGTGTTGCTATGTGGTTGCTAAGGTGCTCTGAGCAGTTCTGGTCTCTAGAAATTACTCTACAAGCCATGCGATTTGAAGAGTAAGTCATATGCATGAGTTACATGCCAAAGCAAATCTGCTCTAGCAAACAGTACTAATGATTAGCTGTCAGCCAGCAAGCTGCAAAATCTGCTCATTCTCCCCTTAGACTTTGTCGTCTTGTCCTTGACCAGAGTATTTAAATCCATGCTGGTCCATGAGTGCTGCCACATGGCACACCTACCCACTCTACCCCTCCTAAATCGGGCCATCGCTGAGTCACATGCTCCGCTAGATGAGCAGAGCTCTATCATTGTACGTTAAGATCGAAGCTGCCTACAGGAGGAGACCAATGATGACTGGAGGATGTAATGATGGTTGCGCCCTACTCTGAAGGACACAGTGTGCTAAAAAGAGGGCTCTGCTAAGGCCTTGATTAAGGGGGATGTTTCCTTCCCCTGCTGGTGCATCTCACCTCTAAACATACATACTTTCCCCTCTCTCCAAGGCAGCTGTGACAGGGCTATACATCCACTAACAGGACACCTGTGGAGCGACAGATAACATGGAGGGAATCCAATAACAGTGGTGGGCTAGTGCTGTGCCTGAGGTACACACACACACATAAGCAGGAAACAGCACCGCTGCTGTGTTGTACGTGAATCGCCGTGCTGTACAAATGTGGAACAAACACAATCAACGTTGTGCCGTCTCTTGATCGTTTCCTTATTTCTCTCTGGATTCCCCCAGTCGATGCGGTCGGTTAGGCGGAATCTATGTTTCATTTCCTGGACATTAAGGAACTTATAAATCTAACACATCTGACAGCGATTTGATTTGTATTGCTTTTTGCAGTCGTAGTGTGTGGGACTGTAGGGACACATGTCCACAAGAAGAAGCTCTTACAGTAGAGCGTGCTTTTCCCAAGATGCCTCTTTCTCTTGCCTATGTATTGCTAACATTCATCATCCTGCTATCAGCTCTCCGCGTGCCACGAGGCTTATATGGAGATTACACGCACATGAGGAGTCTTTTAACTACTTATGATGCACGACTCATGACTCGAGTGCATTTACTCTGCATGAACCCACAATTAGAGAATCCGTTTATTAATTACTTCTTTAAGCAAGTCACTAATAAACGCACTTTCCTGCCAATCTTTTCAGAGACGTGTGAACGCTAACGACTTTAAGGCCTGCTAATCTAATCGCAGTTCAAAAAGGAAACGTCCAATTTGCTGTCTGGTTTGCTGATATGGCTCTGATTAAATCCAATTACAGGATGTTTAGGTTTGCGGACAAAAGCCAGGGCGATCACTTGTGTCCGGCCGAAACAGAATGGACAACCCGTAGCTTCTCCAACCCCCTGCGTACGGCGTCCAGGACCTGGATAAAATGGTGCTGTACCATCAGTCCTTAATGAGGTCTGTTCTGGAGGGGAATTTAAAAGGCAAACACACAGATAATTGCTGCCAAGGTCGAGTGAGCACAGACGGGGGGAAATGCTGCCCGGTCCCTGCGCTTCCATCATAAAAGTGCGGCGGTGAAATGGCCCGAGCTCTCCCCGTCTGTCAAGGGGGAGCTCCATTTACAGCCACGTTTAAAAGAGTCCTGTTATCTCTTATTCAGAGAGCAGGACAGAGCTGACCGCGGGCATGCAGACTCCATTAATGTGACTCTGTGGCCGGCTGGATTAAAGGCTGACCCCTGTATTTCACATAGTGGGCTTCTTTAAATGGCTCTCAGAAGCCAGGGGAAAAGGCTTCTATCGCTATCCCCCATGACGTCCTCTCTTGTGACAAGATTTGGGTTTGTGAGGCAAGCTAAACTGCACAAAACTGCTAAATGTAATGTGTGTGACTCAAAACAGTGTTGTTTTAGCTTATAATATAATATTTACATTAATAATACCATATACACAAATGACATGATCCAGACATGCAAACATAATATATTTACATCATTGCTGCATTTACACCTTGCGATAGATAGATAGATAGATAGATAGATAGATAGATAGATAGACAGACAGACAGATAGACAGACAGATAGACAGATAGAAACAAAAACTAAACCAAACTAAAAAAAATAATAAAATAAAAACTAAACTAAACTAAGATAAAATGAGGAATGGTAGAGGCTGCTGGGAGAGTTGCTTACTCTTAAGATTCAAACCCAGTTCAAATCTCTTCCATTTTCATTGGATTATAATCTGAATTTGAATTGTACGTTTTATTATATTATACCAAAGTCTCTTTAAGACAAGTCATGTCACTCGGCGGCCATCTTTGAAACGCCTCTCGGGCATCCAAGTGCAGCTCCTATCTCTTTGTATGGGGAAACATCAAATTCTCCCAAACTGTTCACTAAGCTTATGATTAAATTTCATATTTGAAATCACCAATGAAATCGGTTAACAACTGTGTCATAAATGTTGTTTATTTTGCTCAAATAGCGTTATAAAAAGCTTATTTCTCAGGCTAGATCAGCCAGAGCGCATGCGCAGTCCTAGGCGCACGTCTCACAACGCTGACTGTTTCTATAGCAACTGGGACTTCTAACGGCAGCTGCAGTGACGCGCTGACTTTACCGATTAGCGATTGGCTCTTTTGCTCAGAAGGCGGGGCTTCCAGCGATTGAGCGGCCATGTTGAGCGTTGCATTTTTCCCCATTCAAAACTATACAAGTGACATGTCTTGGGTATTCTATAGTCTTTGATTATACTGAATTTTAATTATGTGTTTGATTCAGTTTTGTTATGGATTATCAAGTGACGTTTTTGCAAGAAATCAACTGGTGGAACTTCAATCAAAATAAGATACAGTTGTCCCTCTCAATATTCAGATCAGTAATGGGCTGATAATGGGGTTTTCATTCTTAGTCTTAGTTTTGCATGTGTGCTTAGAGTCTAGTTCAATAATAAATATTTTATTCCTCCTTTTTCATTGAGATATCTAGATAACAAAAATAATTTCCAAGTAAAGACCTGATGGCAGCTGGTTTATATTTAATATTACTTTTCCAAGTATAACATGCTTGAATGAATTAAATCAACTTTGAACAAGAGATAAATTACAATTCAGCACTTCATATGTGCACTCTATATTGCTTTATCTGGCAAATCTCATGGCACACCGAGTATATCAGTTGTATCTCTGGAACAGCCTTGAGGGGGGCCTTATTTGTGCCATTTCCACAAAACATATTTCTGCTGTAGTCTGTCCCTTATGGCCCTGTTGGCTGTATAGCAATCATATAAGAGTGCATTAGTTCAAACTATTATCTGACTTTAATCCTGACCAGAGTGAATCACTGTTGTAATGGATAGCAAACTATCATACCCCTCTTCTGAAAGCTTTCATTCCTCAAATTCCTCAGCCAGCCCTTCAAAGTCTATTTAAGTTGCAGTCCATAAAGTAAACATTTGGAAGCCATCCTCGCCAATGGAGTTTGTGCTTTCTGTATTCGTTTACCTGTCTATACCAAATCTAGTCTTAAAGGGATCATATGATGCAATTTCAAATTTTCCTTTCTCTTTGGAGTGTTACAAGCTGTTTGTGCATAGATAAGATCCCTGAAGTTGCAAAGACTAAAGTCTCAAAACCAAAGAGATATTCTTTATAAAATTAAGACTCTGCCACGCCCCCCTAAAACGGCTCATTCAAACACAACCCCAACATCTCTACGTCACGATGTGGGGAGATTTTCATAACACCGCCCAAATGTTTACGCAATGAAAGAAGGCGGTACTATTACTCTCGCTGTAGTATTGTTGCTGCCACCGGCGCCATGTCCTGGAGACGCTGTTTCATTGTGAAAGCGAAACTACTTTGTTTGGGCTTCCAAAAGAGGACACAACTAGAAATCAGTGGTTAAGTTGTATTTACAACACTGTTCCAGAGCAGTACAACGCAAATATTCGAGTGTGTGCAGCACATTTTACGGAGGACTATTTCCTGAACTTAGAAGCTACAATGTTGGCTCACACAAAGGTTGTTTCTATAAAGAGGGGCAATTCCAACTTTGCAAGGACAGTCTGGCGCTTCTGACTCACAGCCTGTAAGTACATTTCTGCCACTGACGATTCAAACGCGAGTTTTGAGCAGTGTAGAGTAGTGCTTGTTGTTTGTCGTTTCTCCGATCACAAATGCAGACATGGTAATTTTTACGCGGCGCGATGCCACGCGACGCGTAAAAAGACCGTATAAGTCATTATAATCAGTAATTATGTCCCCACTGGATGCAACAAATGCCTCGTTTGTAATGGGTTTTATTGTTTTTGTGTGGTCGCGCCGTGAAACGCCATCACAATACGGTGAGGGGCGTAACATTTCCATCTCACGCTTGAGGTATTCGGCCAATCACAACGCACTGGATAGCTGGCCAATCAGAGCACGCCTCGCTTCTCAGAACGATGAGCTTTGTAAAAATCGATGTGTTTCAGAAAGGCGGGGCTTAGAGGAGCAACAATAATGTACAGTATGTGGAAAATAATGTGTTTTTTGAACTTTAAACCACATAAACACATTGCATTACACCAAATACACAAAATAATGTTCTTTTTAGCAACATCATATGACCCCTTTAAAGAAGACAGTGAGCGAATCAACTAAGCGAACATAAAGGGAAAGAATGTACATCAAAAACAAATGAAGCATCAAAGGCTGTAGAGGACCTTCAAAAAAAGTGTCTGAAAGAGCTTAAGGCTGAATGCCATTTCATCTTTTTTATTCTATAAAATCCAAGGCCACATCAATCTGTACAGTACTCGTGCACAGAGCAAATGCCCATTACTCATGACAGCCCATAAACTTACACTGCTTGGTCAAGGAGCGTGCACATAAAACAGAGTTACAGCATTAAAGGGATACTTCATCCAAAATGACTGTCTTTCCTGGAACAAAAATTAAATACTGTATTTGGAATATTCTTAAGGAAGGCTTTTTTTAAACAATGACCATACAGCATAGTAGCACCACCATACAAGTCTTCTGAGGTCACACAATTTATAAGAGGAACAAACCAAATTCATTAATCATCATCCCCAGCAATTTCCTAAGAACCGTTGACAGTTGAACCCATATTTGTGAATGAATCAGTCCAATTTGTGAACCAGATCAACTGGTTTATTGAAAAGAACAAAGCCAAAGAAAGTTCAACTCACTGACTCAAGAATTTCTCACAACGCATTGGGGGAAACGATGATCAGAGAATAATGATTTATATTTCATTCTGTTCCTCACAAAAAGTGTTTGTGTGTCATCAGAAGGCTTTGAATATTGCACAGAAGTTGATGACTTCTTTTAAGATGCTCTTTGGTGTTTTTTTTTTGTCATTTTTGCAGCCTGATAAACAGATTAGGTAACTATGAACTGTTGCTGATGAGCTGCATTAAAAATTCTTTTATGTTCAAAAAAAAAAAAAAAACAGTTTGGAATGACATGAAAGTGGTTAAATAATGACAGAATTTTTGGAGAAGTATTCCTTTAAACTCCCTGTGTGGTTTGAATTGATGTTGAAACATGAAAGGTTGCTCACCATCATCCTTGGTCCTCTCCAGGACTGGGGGGCTGCTGAGCTGCCCATCTCCAATTCGTGTGAAAGCCAAAACTTGGATTTCGTACTGGACGTATTTACGAAGGTTCCTCAGTAAGACAGACTGCGTCAGGTTGCCTTTAACCACATTCACCTGTGTCCCCAAATCTGAGTCTTTCTCTTTGTACATAACCTGAAAGAATAAGTAGATTGAGCACGATTATAGCTCACATCACTGTTGTGTGCTTTTGTGATTGTGAGTGACTTTAATTTAAGATCACATTAAATGGAAACACACAGGGATAGCTGTTAGTAAGGCTGAATGGCATGAGTTTGTTCCTCTGGGTCCACTGTTCAGCAGGCTGATTTTTTTATTTGTTTTGTTTTCCTCATCATAAAGCCTCCTGCCTTAATTACTGTTGACTTTAAACCAGAGAAGCTTCTCTGAACATATGGGTGCACATCCAGATCTAACTGCAAATATTTGTCTTTCCGCATGGGTCAGACTTTCAATTAATTCATTAATAAACCATTTCATTACTTAAAATGAAAATGAAATGGTACTGGAACAAACATTAACTGCTTTATAGGGCATCTAAGAAAAATTAAAAAACAAGTATTATATGACAAAGTGCATAAAATGTTCAAAGGATATCAAACTTAAAAAAAGAAAATCATTGATTTTTCCCTTGATTTTTCATCATATGGCCCCATATTTCAACACTGCAAAATATTTTTTTTTTCATAATTTTTCACACTGAGGACAACTGAGGGACTCATATGCAACTATTACAAAAAGTTCAAATGCTCACTTATGCTCCAGAAGGAAAAAAGATGCATTAAGAGCCAGGGGTGTAAACTTTTGAACAGGATGAAGATGTGTACATTTTTGTTTCGTTTTGCCTAAATATCACATTTTGTTCATTTACTGCCCTTCAGAAGCTACAGAAGATACAGTTGTGTTCAAAATAATAGCAGTGTGTTTAAAAAAGTGAGTAAAGCTCAAAATCCTTATAATACCTTTTACTTCAATACACACAAATGCATTGGGAACACTGCACATTCTATTCTGAATCAAAACATGAAGAAAACTTTAGAAAATTTGTTATTACTTTACAGAAAGTGAAGAAAAAGGAATATTAGGCTGTTCAAAAAATAGCAGTGTCTGCATTTTTCTTACAAAGTCAAACATTACTGTATAAACAGAAAAAATGCTTGAAGATTTAGCTTTCTTGTGAATGACTGAACTAACATTTAGTTGTATAGTCATGGTTTCTGAGAACTGCTTCACATCTGTGTTGCATGGAGTCTGGCAGGTATTCCAGCCCATGGGACAATTGCACTACATACCACAATTCCTCTGCATTTCTTGGTTTTGCCTCAGAAATAGCATTTTTGATGTCACCCCACAAGTTTTCTATTGGATTAAGGTCTGGAGATTGGGCTGGCCACTCCATAACGTTTATCTTGTTGGTCTGGAACCAAGATGCTGCTTGCTTACTGGTGTGTTTGGGGTTGTTGTCTTGTTGAAACAGCCATTTCAAGGGGATTTCCTCTTCGGCATAAGGCAACATAACCTCTTTAAGTATTTTAATGTACTCAAACTGATCCATGATCCCTGGAATGCGATAAATAGCCCCAACACATAGTATGAGAAACATCCCCACATCATGATGCTTGCGCCACCATGCTTCACTGTCTTCACAGTGTACTGTGGCTTGAATTCAGTATTTGGGGGTTGTCTGACAAACTGTGTGCGGCCCCTAGACCCAAAAAGAACAATCTTGCTTCATCAGTCCAGAAAATATTGTGCCATTTCTCTTTAGGCCAGTCAATGTGTTCTTTGGAAAATTGTAACCTCTTCATTTTTTCAACAATGGGACTTTGCGGTTGTTTCTTGTCGATAGCTTGGCTTCACATAGGCATCTTCTAATTGTTACAGTACTCACAGTTAACTTTAGACTTTATTTGATCACCCTGGAGCTGATCATTGGATCATCTGAGTCTTTGGCTATTCTTCGATCCATTCGAATGGTAGTTTTCCGTTTTCTTCCACATCTGGTTTTGGTTGCCATTTTAAAGCATTTGGTATCATTTTTTAGCTGAGCAGCCTATCATTTTTTGCACTTTTTTTATATGTTTTCCTCTTTAATCAACATTTTAATCAAAGTGAGTTCATTCTTTTGAACAATGTCTGGAACGACCCATTTTACTCAGATTTTCAGAGAAATGCACAGTACAACATTTGCAGCCTTCGTCCTTAAATAAGGGCCACTTGTTTGACACCAGTTTTTTCACAGAATGATTTACCTCTAATTAAACTCCACACTGCTATTATTTTGAACATGCCCTTTTCAATTAATAATTCAGTTACACAGAATCAACAGCATGCATGTCACGACTGTTGGGTCTATTGGTTTTCTATTACTCTACCACACCTACTAGTAAAATATTTGCCATATAGAAATATAATTTCTACCAAAAACAGTGATTGATCTGGTCAGTGATGTTGGACTGCTATTATTTTGAACACAACTGTATTTACATGTTTCCCAGAAGACAAAATAAGTTCATTTTACCCTGATCTTCAAATTCAAAAAGTTTTCACCTTGAGGTTCTTAATGCATCATGTTTCCTTCTGGAGCATCAGTGAGCATTTGAACTTTTTTTAATAATTGCATATAAGTCCCTCAGTTGTCCTCAGTGTGAAAAGATGGATTTTAAAATCATACAGTCAGTATTGGAAAGGGTTCAAATACACGAAAGATGCTGGAAAACCAAAGAATTTGTGGGACCTAAAGGATTTTTCTGCAGAAAAGCAGGCAGTTTAACTCTTGTGGACTATATGTAAAAGTCTTTTATGTGAAATATTTTATTCAAGTCAGTACTAAATAAAAAAATGCATTTTATATGAATCCTCTTATTTTGGTAAAATAATGAACATGTGTGTAAAATTTTAACCACAAATGTGTAATGTATGTATGTGTGTAGATTGATTCATTTTAAGAACAGTATAGTACAGCTGCAAAGGGTAGTTATTATAGGAAATGTTGGGTTTCAATGAAGAATAAAAACAATGCTTTCTTTCCTCAAGAGGAAAAACATCAAATCTTTCATGCCATTTCATCATACAAAACAGTTTAAGGGGTTGATCTTACATGAGAAAAACCTTTATTCACTTCTGAGATGCTTATTATACTGAGCCAAGGGCTCCTTCAGCAGACATTGTTTCAGAGCACTACTTGACATCAGTCTGAGGTCATTTTCATTTGTGTGAAATCACAAAGAATGAAAATAGACAAAACAACAACGCAGAAGCGATTCTCATGAGTAACCACCTTGTATCCAAGGATGTTGCCGTTCTGCTCGTGCTCAGGAACCGGGCCCCAGGTTACCAGGATGCGACTGGAGCTCATGGCCTCCGCCGTCACATTTTCCGGAGCCCCCGATGGCACTACGCAAACAGAGAAAGACAAATCACACTCCCTTATCGCACAGTGCCTTAACACATGGCCTCGAGTACTGAGTAAACTCACGTGGATTAGTCACCTCTCCAATGTCATAAGGAAAAAAAGAAAGCAAACAGCATTAGCATGTGAGCAGCAAACAAGAGTATGAGCGTGAGGAGGCAGGGAACAGACCACTAAAAGATGGCAAACCTTTAACACCAGGCCTCATATCAGGCAGCACGGCCAGCCCAGAATGTCCCTACGTGTGAGCTATTAGCTACACAATTATATAATGACTCCCTCCACAGACAAACTTCATTTTCTGATTACAGTCATCCAAGTGCACCCTTCCAAATAACTATGAAGTATGCAATTTCTGATTCACAAGTGCCATCACATTTGCAATCTGTTTGAGGGGCACAACTAGGTTGGGCATAACACAACATTGACTCATTTATTTATTCATCCCTTGACCAACTGGATAAGTTTGGGGTGAGATAACCTGATTAACCAAACAGTGGAAGAAAGAAAGAGTGTTATATTGTGGCTTGTTGAGAGGATGTTGACTATTACTTTCAGTGATCAGATTTACAATTTTTTACCTAGTGGGAAATAATTAAATAGGGGAGAAAAAAACAGATGAACTAGTTTCAATTTTCTTAACTCTTTCACTGCCAAACATGGAATTTTCTGAGTTTTATGAGACAACGCTTCTCCGGCAAACATAATTTTCTGGGTTTATGAGACAGCGCTTCCTCGCCAAACACAGAATTTTCTGGGTTTATGAGACAACACTTCCCCTCCAAACACGGAATTTTCAAGATTTCCGCGTTCACGCTGTCATACGCTCGGGGGCATTATTACACATCCCCTCAATGAGTCTAGAATGTGCCGATCAAAAACACAAATGAGGAAGACGCGGAAATGAGCGATCTCATATGTAAGCATATGCATATGAAAAATAATGCGATCATCAACAATAAACAGCATATAAATGAAAACTGCCTAATGTTACAGAGTGAAATGCTGATCCAGGACTGTGCAAGCTTTAGGAGTGCTAATGGAAGTGATCTACTGCATCTTTGCTTTGATAACAGTACGGAATATGATCCAGATGTAGTATTTGATAAAAACGCAATTTTTTCAGCTTTTTGCTCAAAATGTTGCTTTTTTATGAAATCTACCAATATTCAAGTGTTGATAAAAAAAAGAATGCTTGAAGCTAGAATAAAAGTAGAGGGTCTGTTCTTTATTTTGATGTATTGCATGTTCAGATATTCATACAACAAAATATTCTGGGGCCATGAAATTTTAGTGAAAATCCTCAAAAATGCCGGCGGTGGCTGGCAACCTTTTTCAAAAACGCTGGCGGGGAAAAAGTTAAAATGTTTTTAAAAATCTCTTATGCTCACTAAGGCTGAATTTATTTGAAACAGTTGTGCTGTTTAATATTTTTGTGGAAACTCTGATACTTTTATTTTCAGGATTCTTTGATGAATAGAAAGTTCAAAAGAACAGCATTTATTTGAACTAGAAATCTTTTGTAACATTATAAATGTCTTTACTGTCACTTTTGATCAAGGTGAATGCCTCCTTTATTGGATAAAATGATTAATTTCTTTGATCTCTTTAGACCTTGGCTAGCAACCACTCAGAACAACTGCATAGCAATGCCCTGCAAGCAAACCACAAAACCCAAACATTGTGGAGCTATCTTTTGCATATGTAAACACCATTCTCATTATTTATAACATATTTACAATTCAGTCTGATATCACCAGTGACACAGAAATGACACAATTCACCTTTAAATAGCATATTTTTGAAGTTTACGCTGCAGCCGTTTGGAGCCATAAATCTTTCCTGAGTGTATCCTGCAGGGAACATCGGTAAAGATAAGTAGCAACATCAGGCAGCCAATCACCTTGCTTCTTATCTGCAGTGTAGGCATGCATTCAGAGTAGCTCTTGAGTCAGACAGAGTCAGTGCGTTGTGAGGGGCTGTTATGGTGATCACATAAAGGAAAATAAAATTCCAATCTGCGAACCACCTATTTACATTTGAGAATATGATTATCCTGAGATGCTCCCTCTGCATCACTATGTCCCATGGGGTTCATCAACCCATATTAGTATCTGAGTGGGTATCCTCACCTGACTCACGCGTACGTCCCTTCACGGGCTCACTCCAGGGTCCGGGGCCTATGGAATTAAAGGCCTGGATCTGCAGCTGGTATTCAGTCCACTCCTCCAGACCCTCCAGTGTGATCTCCCTCTCCAGCCTGTCGGTCACCAATCGTGTGCTGGCCTCACCCCGCAGGTCCGCTCGCAACACTCTGACCCTGTAGCCCACGCTCTCCGGGTTTCCGTTGTACTCGGTCTCTGGCAGTGGCTGCGGGGAAACATCACTCTCGTATTAAGACAACAGAATTACTGACAGAGGTGTTCCTTGACATAGGCTGTTTTGATTTCATCAGTGGTAATGAAGATGAGGAAAAAAAGGTACATCATGATTTTAATGAACACATACAGTGGACGATAAATGACTGGAAAAAACAGACTGCAAGACATTAATAATGAACTAACAGTGACTTTTGCAGCAGAAAAATCTAGAAAGAATTTATTTAAATAATTAAATACTGAATCGCTTATATAAGATTAATCACCTGTATTCATAAAGTTGATGATAGACCTTTTGACACATGCTGAAGTGAATGAACAGTTTTCACAAGATGTATTTTGGTTTTAGCAAGAAATCTTTTGTATATTCATACATATTTAAATTACTAAATGTTTATGTTGTTATGGTAATTTTGTTACACTGTCAGTCAAAAGTTTGGGGTCATAAAGCTTTTTTTTCTTTTTGTAAGAAATTAATAATTTTATTCAATGAGAATGCATTAATTTAATGTAAAGTGACAGCAAAGACATTTATAATGTCTTAAATAAGTCATCATTTATTAAGATTTCTATTTCAAATAAATGCTGTTCTTTTGAAACTTTTTTTTGAAAATCAAACTTTTTTTTTCATCAAGAAATCCTGAAAATAAATGTATCACATTTTCCACAAAATTATAAAGCAGCACAACTGTTTGGAGCATTGGAAATAATAAGAAATGTTTCTTTAGCAGCAAATCAGCCTATTAGAATGATTTTTGAAGGATCATGTGACACTGAAGACTGGAGTAATGATGCTGAACACCACAGGAATAAATTACAACATATTCAAACAGAAAGCAGTTATTTTAAATTGAATAATAATAATAATAAAAACCCTTCAAAAATGACTGTTTTAGAGTATTTTTGACCAAATATATGCAGCCTCCAATACAGACCCCCAAACTTTAGAAAAGCAGTGTATAACCTGTTATAACATTGACACACTTTTTTAATCATTCTGAGCAGTATCTTCAACCTTCAAAATATTATTTTTCTTGACTAAAATTATATGCCCTTCAGGGTAAAATGGACTAAAAATAAAGAACATGACAAAATACAGACTAAATTTATATAACTTTTTTCATTAGACAAAACCAAAGAAAAAAAAACATTGTAAAAATAAACAGTGCGGCCTCTATAACTCGCAGTCTCAGCAGAGTCCTGAACATTGCTAATGCAAGCAAGCTGAGCTCAGCCTAACCCAATTAAATATACATGCTCCTATAAATCTCAGATTTATATTTAATACGCATATTTAATAATGCTACATCATTTACGTGCCCAAAAAATCAACTGAACAATTTTGATTGGGTGCCAAAAGGTAAGTGAGATGTTACAAACTGGCAAAACATCAGCTCTCATGTGCTTTTAATTTGACATGTAAAGAGCTTCAATTTGAGAAACTCAATTTAGGCACTAGCTCTCTCATGTCAGCAGTCTTTATATCAGGTGAAAATCGATAGATGCCTAAAAACACCCTGCTTTCAACATCCTAGCCTGTATTTATGTGTGATACAAGATAATGACAGCCTGTCAGAACACTAGGACCGAAAGTTACAATGTAATAGCTTTTTATTCTAACCTCTGTGAAACAGACAAAAAATGAAGCAAGACCCTGAATCACTGAATGAACTCTGAATATAATGCACTTGGCTTACTTCGTATTTCTCAGAGATAATATTAATCTGCTGAATTATACCTATTACTCTTTGAAATGTCTTATAAAATAACCATTTGATTGATAAAAGTCACAGACATGTTAATGAAACACTTCATGAGTTGGTGAGTATAGTTTTACTACCCTCTGAAGCAAACTGAGGTTAAGTTGTTTACTCGAGTGATGATACTGTAACAATGAATGGTGATAAATTCCTTCTTGGAGGTTTGAGCCTACAATCTACAGGCCAGATTTTTAACCACAATGCCACTTACCACCCAGCGAAGCCAGAGGCTGGTCTCACTGGCCGTGCGCACCGTCACACTGCTGGGCGCCACGTCTGGAGGAGCCTGCAGGGTTTGAATTACACGGGACGGCACGCTCACCGGACTCGGGCCCACGATATTCACCTGACGCATTCGGAACCTGTAACCACCAAGTTAATCAGTCACTTCATTAATACTTAACACTGGTAAGACTTCCCAGTGGGACTTCCCAGGACTTCCTCAGAGTTCATGTGGAACCCTGTATGGGGCATGTGCTCGCTGCAGTTCACTTTATAATTGCTCCAATTAGCATGAAATCAAAGTTTATCAGTGAGCAGAACAAATGGAGAGGCTGCGGCAACATCCATAAGATCTGACATAAATTGCGGGGTAGAGAAAAACACGGAGGCAAGCAGTTCATCATGACACTCGGAGATGATTCAAGCTGTCTGAAACAAATGGATGAAGTCAGACATTAAACCTGTTTAGATAACAGCAATATCTTTATACACACCGAATGAAATAATCTGATTATTGACACGCCGTAAATAAGACAATATATCAAGTAAACAGTTTAAATGGGACAAATGTATTGTATGGTACAAAATATAATTTTAATATGGTGAATACTAGATTTGTAGCATATTCTGGCATACAGCATTTGAAATAAGGATGTCAATAGATTAAAAGATTTAATTAAATTATATTAGTTGATTATTCAAATAAAGCACAATTAATTCTGAATAGCACTATTTTCTTAATTGTTGGTCTATGTAAGCATGCTAAATAATGATTTTAAATAATTAATACTAATAATGAATTTTACTGAAACAGGCTTTAAAAAAAATCTTGTGTATTTATGAGTTGTGCTTTGCATTTGTGAGTCTTGTGCATAGTTTTCATAATTTGTGAACCTGAATTAGTTTGCAGTGAACTGATGTTTTCAAATTTATAAACTTTTTTGGTGAAAGGGAATTGGCATATGTACAGTATTTGTGAATCACATTTTGCAAATATATACATTTTAATACTATTTTAGCTGTAGTTTCTATTATGTCTTTTGGCAGAAACAACACCAAACAGCTTAAACAGTTAGGATCCATGCTTGTTTTTTTACATCCACAAGATGCCATATGCTGTGACATCATTATGTCAACCATTGCAAGTTCTGGAGTGATTTTTCACTTGTATTCTGTACACACACAGAGCGATCATTCAGATGCGACTGTCACTCGTAGAACTTGCAGTGTGTAGTGAATTCTGAAGTCCACGCATAAAATAAAGTGTTTTCTGAGTGTAAATAGATTTCATGTGCACACTATGTCTCAGCAATTCTGTAGCAAATCCAAGTTCAATTGTCTTTTTTTCAGCATGAGACAAAGACGTCAAGATCAGAAAGAACAAGAAAGAAGAAAGGAATGAATTAACGGCATCCTCAGGGAAAGAAGCAGAAAATAACAAGATCAGAGGCATAAACACAGAAGCGAAAACATTGCCATAGTGTGCTGACTTGAACTGTGAACCGTTCGATTTGTTTATGCAGGCACAGAATCATAATCTGATTAAGGTGCATACGTGTCTTCAGTAACGCAACTGTAATTGCAGTAATCTACATGTCCTAATTTAATTAGGCTCACTTAAAATGTGTATTCATTCAGATTAAAGTAAATGAAAATGCTGCTTACATGGAAATTTCTGTGTTAATGCAGTTAATGTGTGTTTGTAGAGAAACAACACTGACCTGTAGTGTGTGAACGGTGTGAGATTGGGCACCTCCAGCATCTGAGCTTCAGGGTCGTTCACTTTCTCGTACAACACCTTCCACTCTTCCTCTTCACCGATACTGCCCACCTGAAGACAGAGAGCCCTGCTGTTAGAGTCTGTGCCAACAACACTAACGACCCCTACATATGATGATCCCCTTGTGAGGGATGTATTAAAGGGTTCATGAGCTGCCTCTGTTTTTTATTTTATACTGTTCTCTGAGGTCCACTTATGATGTTATCAAGATTTTTACATCAAAAAACATCATATAAGAAGTAATAGGCTATGTTCTGTCCTGTTTTTGACCCCCCTCTGAACGCTCTGTTTGTTTGAATAGTCGTGGCAGATTGTAGACTTGGAAGTAAACGCCCACTGCTATGATTGGCTAACAGTTGTGTATGTTTGACAAATGACAACTTAAAAAATACTGCATTAAACATATTTATACCATGGTCTGTCTGAATACTCGACTCTGGCAGGCATGCATTAAAACCGTTTAATGCACAGGTAGTTCCAAGTCAGTTTAATCACTGTTCCATATTAATGAGCTGCTTTAATTGATGCACACAAACCCACATATATCACTCGCACACAAACACACACACACAGAGAGGTTGGAGATCGCAGATACGCACACACACACACACACAAACTTGTTGTCAACGCCGCCCCACGACTTTTATTAGTAAAATAGCCTAGATAGTAGATCGCTACATTATATTTCTCAGCAATGAGGTGGTAAAATCGCTGCTTTTTAAGTAAACAAAGATTCATTGTAGAGAGATGCGCAGACACAGGTAATACACACACACACAACTGCCATCTCTCTTTTTCTCTCTCTCTCGATTGATCGATCGATAATTAATTCAAATCAATGCATTAAATCATTCAAATAAATGTGATATTACTGCAGTATTTCATCTCTGTGTCTGATTTGAAGCGGGCAGAATGCTAGTGCTAATGAGCCGTAACTGACGAAATGACCTTCATTTTTACACTTCTGGTCAAATATTGTGCTGCAAACATCATTAACAGCTTTAACTTGTCAAGGTTGGCAGATGAGCATGGTATAAGTGGGATAATGCACGGCTAGCTGTGCAATTTTAATGCACTCTGTGTAAGCGTCGGATGGTTCTTGGCCTCGACGTTGTGCATTAAAATCGTTTAATGCACAGCTAGCCATGCATTACCCCTTACTCAATAAATATATTAAGTAAATTTGACAGTCCTATACATCAATTTTGAAAAATCCTACAGACTATCTGATGAAAACTGCAAATCAATATTCACACATTTATGACCAGAACACAAAATCCAAACACAAGTTCCAGGGCTGCTACAAAAGCACTACAAAATCTATAAAAATTGTTAAAAGAGATTTAGACTCTAAAAATGTCACAAAATAAAAGTGTCTAGTCATTTTATGAATCAGTCAGATGGGTGATTCTTCACCAGAATAAGCAGTGGACTTTATGGCAGCAGTCTGGTTACATGAGTCTACCTAGACATTAAACTGCCATGGCATTTCCAAACATCTGAAAAGAGCCATTTTTCAGCCCCTTTTGAGAACGGTATCTCTCAGCATTTGTTGAGTGCAGAGTCCAAGCAGCAAAGTAAATGAAAGAAGGAGAGGAAAAATCCCCACACTGCGCTTCATTATACCCGGTACGTCACAGGCCAAAGACTCTTTGAGTTTTTTGTAGGGAATGGGCCCTCAGTGGGAATGCAGAGCGGAGCAGGTTAAAGCTTTTTCAATTGAGTCCAGGACAGTCCCAGCCACTGCCCCATTTCAAACACACTGTGCGAGCCAAGTCTAAACCAATCAAAGCTCATAGCACTCAGGAAGATTTACTATGACCAGTGGAGTGTACTGTATGCGGTAAGCATTTATGCCAACGTGATAGATGTTGGACGCGTGGCACCTTATGCTGGAGACTGCCGCTGTATTTCATAGCTGGTGCGTATGCAGGGGCTCTCTCTCGCTCGGTGACAGATTTCTGCAGCGGCAGATAGCCCGGCCTCAATCAGCTCTGGAATTCAAGTGCCGCCACATGAAAAGCAGAAGATTCCTTTTGCAAGCTCTGGCCCGGCGCCGTCAAGTTCAGAGAGTATACGTCGATTACAAATTAGGAGTCAGTCATGTGATTCAATCTGTCATCACTTTTGCAAGAGTCGCTGGCGATGTGGAAAGGGCGAGGATGCGCTCTTAATACATCTCTGAGCCGTCGAGGGCAATCACAACTGGAACTTGCTGTTATTCAGGTTGAAATGGAAGTGCTGAGTGGAAGTGAATTGAGGATGTATGATAAGTCTGCATGCTGGCTGTTTTTAAAGCCCTGTGATGACAGCTGGATGCAGGTCTGATTGCTTAAACGCTACCAATTGAGCACGGTGTAACCTTAAGCATACTAAACTGATGAGCAGATCGGCTCAATCAAACTGAGAGTTAACATTTTCCATTTTCATTCATTCTTTCTTTCTTTCAAAATAACAACTAAAAATGGTGTTCGGTTAACATTGGCCGACAAATAAAAATTGCACAAAGATTTTTTGCTCCACTGTACTACCTTAAATCCTCAAAAACTTGATTAGTTGGTTTGTTTTACTCATTTATTATAGTTTTTAGTGAGACTTGACACAACATTCAAAAATTTTGTTCAGTGACCTACTGTACAAATAAAAATACTGCAGATATTTTTTGCTCCACTGTCCCACTCTCAATTGTATTTATTGAATTTTATTTTATTTTATTTTTTGTTAAACAGGGCAAAAGCTTTTGTGTGGTGTACACTGACTGACAAATAAAAGCAGTGCAGATATTTTTTGCGCCACTGTCCACTCTGAATACTCAAGAACTTTATAAATTAAATTAAATTAAATTAAATTTTTCAACAAGTCAACAAGATTGAAGAACTCAGCTAGTTTGTTTTATTTGCTTATTTATTCATTCATTCACTCGCTTACTCATTCATTCATTTCATTTTTTTGCGAGATACAATGCAACAGCCATTTTTTTTAATATTTAAATAAAAATAGCACAAATATTTTTTTTGCTCCACTGTCTCACTCTGAATCCTCAAGAACTCGACTGATTTATCCATCAAGCTGTCAAAATAACTGGAATGCACATTCCTAGGATTAGGAGACAAAGCCTACACAAATCATCATAAGTACTTTGCTCAACACTGCAGGGACGTTTCATTATCATGTAAAATGTTTTTATTTGCTGGTGAAGACTCATCAGGGAGCACTGTGAGGATGTACAGCTTCAGGCCAGCCTGATGGTAGGCGGATAATGATCGGATAAAGAAGAACTGAAATATGATTCACCTGCCCCTCAACGATCCACTTGGAGATAGTCGTCTTCCCATCATCCCCTGCACGGAACTTCAGCGTAGCAGATCGTGAACTGATCTTGGAAATAACCAAATTTGACGGAGGCCCGGGAAGTTCTGCGTGAAACCGAAACGAAGCAAAAGTTAAAAGTCACTTCTGAACAACATCCACACATCACAACAATCAATAACCACAAAACATCCACAAGCATGCCTTCTAAAGTCAATAACACTCAACGTTTCCAAATCATGACCGGAATATTTGAAATAACACTGTGTAGATCCATGTTGCATGAGAGACTGAGTCAAAAAAAAAAAGAGATTTGCGATTCTTTTGAAGTGCAGAGATAAAAAGTCTCATTTGGTTCGAGAAACCTTTGATGAAATTACACTGGAATTAAATCAAATAACAGTCTCGCATCTGCCTGAAATCCCCACTGAGATGTGTAGACGTCTGTTTCCCTAATGTCTCACAATATGCAATTTATCAACAGGCATTATGGTTTTGGCTTGGCGTTCAGCCAGTTCAGCATTCGCCTTCTTTCAGCGAGAGAAAGCCTGCTTTAAAGCCGGTGCAAATGAATATTTCTCCTTCAGTGCCACATTTAATTTATGGCAGCGCATGGGCAACAACTTTGCCGTTTCCGAGCAAAAAAGACCAGCTTAAAGAATCATCAGTCATTCTTATATTGCTTGTGTACAATATTCATGCAGAAGTAAGGAAGTGTAGCTGCTGTAATGCAGGTTTTATTTTTAATTGTCTTAATGTTTAAAAGTTACGACATACCTGGTGGCACTCCAGATGAAATGGTGGAGGAAGTTACAGTTCCTACGCCCGCCTCCGTCATAGCTGCCACTTCTAGCGTGTATGTAGTGAGGGACGTCAGGCCGGTGACCTTGTAGTCCAATGTGGTGTTGGCCAAAGTACGCGCCACTCGCGATTGGTTCTTCCCCTGAACTTCCCAGGACGCCAGGTAACCTGCAAAACACCATCCCATTCATTAAAACTTGAAAAGTCATTTGAGTTTTACACACTTTAAAACTCAAAACCCGTGAGAACGGGTCAATTTGGGGCGTCCAACCTGGGATGACAACTCGCCAGGGCAGGAGGAATTTTTCTGAGGTCTTGAACTTGAAATAAACAATCTCTCTTTAACAAACAAGGTGGGTGAAATGGGGAACTGCTGTAGTGAGTTGTCTAGACCCAGGGCTCTGCCCCCTAACCCGCATCTAACTGAGACTAATAGCCAGCAGAGATCCTATGTAATTTGCTGTTTATTGGGAGTATTTTCTCCCAGCGTCAGCACTGTTTCCAATCGCTGAATGTCCTTTTCCATTGAGGCGCTCATAAATCAAGCTTTGCACTGGGAGAGCCTGCTGGAGAACAGGCATAGGCAACATTCAAAGAGCAACAATGCTGTGTGCATTGATATAGACAGGAGCTATTTAGTCTAATGTATGTCTGATCTCATTCGTCTCCATACTCTCAGTCTGCATCCAGCGCCATTCCACAATTCACTCAGCTTAATCTACGCCCAGTATCAATATACTGCCGCCTCGTTAGTCCACATCTAATTCTTTCTCCGCATTACTGAGATGTCATGAACGGCTCTCATGAAAATGTGTTGTTCTGGTCATATTTCTTGCCAAAACAAAGAAATAAAAAACTAAATAAACCATATTTTATATTTTGCATTCAGAATCGGTCATTGTAGAAATATTCTACTCACTATTTATTTACAGTAATGTCTTCTCATTGCCATCATTTTGTTTTTCTAATTCTCAAAGATCAATTGTCACTAGATTCTCATTTTTACAGTATTATATATAAAAAAAAATCATTCACAAGTTTCAGGTTGACAAGACTTTTTAATATTTTTAAAACAGTTGCAAAATATTATTTATGCAATTTATTCCTGATGGCAAAGCTGAATTTTCAGCAGTCACTACTCCAGTCATCCTTGTGCTGCTTAATATTTTTGTGGAAACTGAGATTCAGGATTCTTCGATGAATAGAAAGTTCAGTGAGTATGTGCGTTTATGTGAAATAAAAATATTTGCAACATAATAAATGTCTTTACTGTCACTTTTGATCAATTAAATGCACGCTTGTTGAATAAAAGTATTACTTTCATAAATAAATAGTAGTAAATTGGATCTCATTGGATTAGTTTAATGAGAATGATTTATTTATTTACTTATTTATGATAACCTGGTGGAAAATGTGCTTAAAACAGTGCAAAAATATTCATGGTTCTAAAAAGTCTTTATTTTTCAAAAGCAAAATCTTCTTTTTTTTTTCTCTTGATTTTGGGGTGAAATATGACCTGGAAGCATTCTTAACAGGTTTCATGAGAGTCATGCTCATGTTTTTGTCTTATGCTGGAATGTCAACTCATGCTTACAGATTGTTTGATCATGATTAACATTTCTTTTATTTTGATCTGTTTGCGGTTTCCATTCCTGGTGGTAATGATTCCAGCACAATATGGATAAATAGCACTCCTGGAATACTAAAACACATGCATCCGCGCCCACACACAGAGTCACACGGAGAGACAACCACACACACACACACACATAATCACAAAAGCATCCTTTACAGCTGTGCAACAGGGAGCGAAAATTGTTTCAGCCAACTGAACGCAAACAACGATGCCATAATTGCCTTTGTGCAAAAACTCAATGAAGTGTTAAATAGAAGTGTATCCATTAATAAAGCTATATGAACACCCAAGAGTTGCCAAATGAAAATGGAGCTCCTTTACAGGCTCACCTGCTCTGTCTAATGCAACGTTCAGCTACATTTAAACAGAGGGGGGTAGATTAGATTTAATTTAACAGCAAAGACAAATCTAATGAACAATTCATCATTCCCAAAAGAGTTTTGCAAATGCTGGTGCAAATAAATTCAGTTTTTCTAGAATATCATATCAATAAAAGCAGCATAAAAGTCAAAAACACTCACCAGTAATGATGCCATTCTTGTCCACAGGTTCCTCCCAGCTCACTCTCAGAGATGTGTCCAAAATCTCTGTAAAGCTCAAGCGACCAACAGGGCCTGGAACTAATCACAAAGACATTTCTGGGTTGCACACTTCCTTTTGTTTCTAAACAAGCCCTTTCTATAATAGTTAATTGGGCTGATTACAGACTAATCCAAACTCTAATTATGAAACATGCCAAATAATGCATTATTTAGTCCCTTTATAATGAACCACAACAAAGATCACAATGATACCAAAACCTTACACATACACAAACACTATTGCTTTTCTATTTTCATTTTCTTTCTCACTAACATTCCTCCTGAAAGTACCCCAACTATTGTAATTTCTTACTTGTAGTGTCACAGATGCCTAAAGACACTGATATAATTACATCGGCTTGACCCACAGAGTAGTATTTGTACTTACGTCTGAGCAGTGCTTTAATTAATGTGACTTCTATGAGACATTTTGTAATTTGGTATTTTATCACCACCAAACTACCGCAGTAGAGTTTCAGAGCAAGAACACTGTGTCATGATGCTGATGTAAAGGCCAAAAGCTGGCAATAAGCTACATACATTAAAATATTTCCTGCCAACCGAACAGCATTTTTTTTTTTTTTTGTGGTTTGGCTTTCTCAGTAATTAAAATAAACATTTTGTTCTGAACTATTCTGTTTAACTTAATTACCTTTGAAGCCTCTATTAAAACGGGGATTAAAAAGTTCATGCAATGGGTACCTTGTGTTTCATCGGTTTTGCAATAACAGTAAATATGCATGACTGTGCTAAATTTAATTTTGATAGGCTGGTGTGTTTTTGAAAATCACAAACACACACACACACACACCTATTTATACACTATAAGTATGATTACAGCATATTTGCTGTAAAAGGCATAAAGGCACATCAAGAATTACACATAAAGCACAATAATAATTTTGGGTAAATAATTTCTAAATCCAATTTTACGTAACTGATCTTTTGAACTAAATGTGCCTATTTACGTACAAACATTTTCACAGATGATTTGCACATTTCTTGTTTTTCATAAACAAAGGTCATTGTGTTTTTTTCCCCACATTTTTGATTGTGCTTGTTTAGTGACAGAAATGCAAAATATTTTAAGTAAATCCAATCAATCAGATTCTGAGCACCAATTTGATTAAATAATATGATTCAGTGACAGACAGAAACACAACTGGAATATGGACTGACAGACTAACAGTCTATTACTTACTGTCCTCATGAGTCTGCACCAGTTTGGGGACACTGCGAGGTCCATTCCCTGGTGTGGTGAAACACAGCACTGACGTCAAGTACCAGGTGAACTTTTTGAGACCGCTGATGTACCCGAGGTGACGTGTCCCGTGATAATCAGGGGTGATGGTCACGATGATAACATCCTCTGGAGATCGTTCAGGCCACGCCATCAGCTGAGGGACAGACCAACCCAAAATATACCATACTTTCTGTATATGACAGGGACTCAGTAGGAACCAGCAGAGGAGAATTTAGTTTACCTTGTAACCTTGATTAATGCCATTGATGAACTGTTGAGGTGGTGGGTTCCAGGTAAATTCAATTGTGGTTGAGTTCACTGCTTTTACCTCCACACCCTGAGGGGGCGCTGTAGGAACTAGAGGCAAGCACATACTGTATGTTAGACTCATATAACATCCTAATCACTGATCTATAATAGAGAGAAGATAGAAGCTTCCAGACAGAGCTAAACTTTTTAGAAATAATATCCTAGTGTGACTTCTAATGCATATGACACACAAAATTAGAATCTGGTTAAATTCTGCAGGATTTTTGGGAGACATGTGCGTCATGTTCTTTAACTGTCCACCTGGAAACACAGCCAACATGATGCCAAATCCCCTAACTGAAGAACAAAGCCATCGTGTTTACAACTGTGACAATAATCGCTTCTCAGGATCAGCTAAACACAGAATTTTCAAAGGTTTGTGAAGTTCACAGCATAGACTCTGTGCTATTGCTTCAGTAAACTTTCACAACATTCTTGAATGAATCATTTATTGGTTGTATGCGGGTCTGTTATTGTAGGGACATTGACTTTACATTTTCACGTCCCTAAATATGACACTGAACGAAACAAACTGTGATTGGTTGCTTTATACATCAGTCAGACGGCCTCTTGGAAAGTCCTTGGCCAATGAAAGCTGCAATGGAGTCCAGACCTTCTGCCATTATATTAAAATAATATTAAAATAATTAAATTAAAAGAAATAAAATTTCAACAAGAAACTTTTGACTGGTAGTGCATAAGACTTATAATTCACCTTTTGCCCCATCAGTAAATGATATTCAAAGGATAGCTCACCCAAAAATGAAAATCTGTCATTAATTACTCACCCTCATGTCGTTCCAAACCCATAAGACCTTTGTTCATCTTCGGAACACAAATTAAGATACTTTTGAAGAAATCCGAGAGCTTTCTGACCCTGCATAGACAGCAACTACCACGGTCAAGGCCCAGAAAGCAAAGAAATCGTTGAATAGTCATTATTTTTGTTTTCTTTGCGCACAAATAGTATTCTCGTAGCTTCATAACATTACAGTTGAACCACTGATGTCACATGTCCTTACTACTTTTCTGGGCCTTGAATGTTTCAGTTTCTGTCTATGGAGGGTCAGAAAGCTCTCGGATTTCATCAAAAAATCTCTTAATTTGCATTCTGGGTTTGGAACGACATGAGGGTGAGTAATTAATGACAGAATTTTCATTTTTGGGTGAACTATCCCTTTATATTGCTATTGATTATAAAGAATTATTAAATCAGCACGTTAATGAACTAAAATGGCTTAACCTGTTTTCTTGCTCCTGGTCTTGGTGAAAGATTTCAAATGAAGCGTCTGAAAAAAGAAGGGCTGAGAAAAGAAAAAAATCCAGCTTTTTGTAAGTCCTGCTCCGCCTTCAACAAAGGATAAAGCTGGTAATATCTCAATTCAAAAGTGGCTCATTTCTAATGATTACCTGCATCTCTGACGCAACGGAAAGCTTTCAGCAAACAAAGCCTTAAAATTGACAGGCAGTGGGACACAGTTGATCGCCACAATGTTGGACTGAATGTACGTGACTTCCACCTACATACTGAGTGATCATCTCTGAGTCAAACAGCACTCAAGAAAAGTCAGCACTGCTGAATGCACAAGACAAACAGGCATGGCCACCACCTGAGCGTGTCTGACAAGCTGCATTCACACTGCCGCTGAATGCATCCCAAATCTGATTCTCCCTCCAAATGTGACACACGCAGATCTATTTTTGGATGACAGTGTGAACTGCGAAAATCACACCGAATCTGACATTTTCAAATCTACTGAGGGACACTTTATCTGTGGAGATGTTATTAATAGCAGAACACACAAGTTTTAAATTAATTTGAAAAGTGAGAACAGATGTTAAAAAGTTAAGTGCTAATGCATAAATGTAAGGCTGAAGTCCAAAAACATCGGTTGATGGAATGATTAGATCAGAAAACTGGAAATGGCCACTTTGGACTGAGCTGTGGCCATAGTTACATTATCATATTTTATAACAATAACAAAAAATAGTCTAAGGTTACAGTGTTTGCTCTTGCTTTTATAATGCAAAGTACAGCAACAATATCCACGGCCACTAAAGTGACTGACGTTGGAATCGCAACAATATTAAAATTCATCAGGTAAATTAAGTGGCCCAGTTTACAATGTGCACGGTACACCTGAGATGTGCCTGAGACAGTTTCTGACCTTTTCTGAAAGGAGCACGCTGTAGCATGGACACAATAAATGAAAGAAAAAAGACATTCACATTGTATTATACATCCAGTACCTTTCTAAAAGGCTGAAGCGAGAGCCGAGGCAGTCGAATGAAAGGACAGGTCTTATATATGCCAAAACACAACGAAACAATATCACAACAAAGTCCTGATTCCTGATTGTTTGCCATACTTCTTTTTTGCTGTATGGACACCTTTGTTGATGTATAACACAATTGAAAAACACGTATTTGTATGACACACAAAACAGAATTTCATACTTTCAAAGATTTTCTGTGGAACTGGTTGTGTACATTTATAAAACCCTTGGCAGAAAATTTCATACAAAAAGCATATTCATGAAAGCCTGGTAAGAGAGTTGTGTTTTTTTTTTCTTTCTGCAGCTGATCTTTTCAGGTTGCCTCCTGTCAAGCTTTGACTTATTTTTAATCAAAAGACTATCTTTCAAAAGTCTGCCAATTATAGCCCTCTCTTAGAGTGGTGTAAACACATTCATTATGCAGTGGCATCTCTGCTCTTCAGAGGCACTATTCCCCACCTCAAGTTCCTAACTGGGTAAAACACATGTAGTCCTGGTATTGGTTAATTAGCTGTCAATCAGTTTTAGTAATTAAAGCTATTTAATCAAAGTTATTTAATTAAATGAAGGTAATTTAGTAGAAAATGACATCATTGTTGCGGACATAATTTATTAAACACAAAAATTCAAAACTCTGGGGTTGGTAAATTATGTTAATGTTACTGAAAGAAGTCTCTTATGCTAACCATGGCTGATTTAATTGATCAAAAAATACAGTAAAATAGCAATATTTTGAAAGATTACAATTTAAAATAAACACTTTCTACGTTAATGTATTAAAAAATGGATAATATATTATAAAATGTAATTTGTTCCTGTGATTTTTCAGCAGTTATTACTCCAGGCTTCAGTGTCACATGGCCCTTCAGAAATCATTCTGATATGCTTATTAGCTGCTTAACACTTTATTTTAAGGTGTCCTTGTTACACAGGTTACATGTACTTACTGTTATAATAACTATAAATTATGCATAATTACACACAGGTAACCCTAAGACAAACCCTAATCCTAACCCTAACCATATAGTAAGTACATGTAGTTAATTAATATTACTCAGTACTTAAATGTATAATTACACTGTAACAAGGACACCTTAAAATAAAGTGTAACCAACATTTCATCATCATCAATGTTGAAATAGGTTTGATATTTTTAATATTCTTTGATGAATAGAAAGTCCAATGGAACAGCACAAAGAACCACTTTTGATCAATTTAATGTTTCCTTGCTGAATAAAAATATTAGTTTCTTAATAAATAAAGTCTTACTGATCCCAAACTTTAAATGGCGTTGTAGCATACAGGTTAGGAGACATGAATAAATACGCTACATTTATAAATGTTTTATGCTAATAATTAATTGTTCAAACTGGGTTTTTGCATTCATTCAAACAACTGCAAGAAGCTAATATAACATTGTCTCCCTCTTAGGATCTGTGATGTCGTCAAGGTTGCTAATTGTGAGTGTGTTCAGCGGAGCTGTGTCAATACCATTCAACTGCTTGACAGACTCTGTTTATAATATGTCTATTTAAAATAATTAGACAGATGAAGCCTCTCAAAGCAGAGTCGATACGTTTGCCGCTCCCCAGATAATCATCCAAAATGTCCAAATGAGAAGACTCTGAATTTCCCGAGATGGATTCTTCTCATCTGAAGAGAAAAGCGGCCTCGTACATAATTGACATAATTGTTTTGAAGAGGATTAGCATGGAAGTTAGTTGTCTGAGAAGAGGGCTCTAAAATAAATGTGGCGTCTACGTGGAGACTTGACCTCAACGTGGCATGTAAACAAGTACTGCATCAGCCGGTTCAAACCAGCAAGCTTCCTGCCTCCGCTGATGAAAAGGAATAGATGAAAACACAGAGGCTGATAGAAGTGGCAACTGTTAGGTAACGGAAAAAAAAAACTGAGAGTGTGACGGAGAAACAAGGTCTCACCTCCCTGAAGTGTGTACTCAGTGACATGCTGACTGAAGACGCCCAGGCCTGCCCCGGTGTACGCGGCCACCTGAATCTCATACTGGGTCCAGATGATGAGCTCTGTGATCAGGCAGTAGTTGATCTCAGGGCTGGTGATGTTCTTCTGCTGGTACTCTCCAGGGAGCCCGGCGAGCCGGTACCTGCATCAGGGCAATCGATAGCCAAACAGTGAGTGACAACGATTTTCTTCCAGGTCACCGTACTGTTAGAATTCAGCCCACAGGCTGTATAATCACTAGACACACACTGGGGAAGAAATCGTGTTAAATACGCCACTGATGGGGGAATGCTATTAAAAACAGCATAAATATTCACAACACATCTGTTGAGGACGATCAGAGCGGTCAAACAGTGCTAATGAAATGCATCCAAGCTCTTGCTATGTAAGAGATATGGGTGTCATTTACTTGGTCGATCTTCTCTGTTGGGTGCAAAATAACTATAATAAATCAGAATAAGATGATCAAATTTTGTACTGGATACCCTGAATGATCCTTCAGAAATCATTCTAATATGCTGATTTGAATATTTTTATTCAGCAAGGACACATAAGTTGTAAAATATTACAAAAGATTTATATTTCAAATAAATGCTTTCTATTCATCAAAGAATATTAAAAATATTAAACTTTTTTCAAAATTGCTAATAATAAGAAATGCTTCTTGAGCAGCAAATCAACATATTAGAATGATTTCTGAAAGATCACGTGACACTGAAGTATCTTTTGATACTACTTTTGATAGCTTGTTGATATAAAGGCCCGGACAAACAGAATCGACATAAAAAACTAGCGAGGAGGAAAGCCGACTTTGGTGTCACCTCACGTGGCCTTTGTTTGGGTCAAAGAGTTGTGCTTGATCACAGCTCAGTGATTACAGTCAATGCTAACTTGCACGTACGTTCTGCACCTGTGTGAGAGGAAATAACTAGCAGCAACAACCAGCAGGTAACGGTAATCAATATTCGTCATTCAAAAAGGCTGGAAGACTTAACTGGAAGAGTTAGGACTGCAAATATACATTTAACAGCCTCTGTCATTTACTTGCTGATGGGCTCTGACGATTTTACACGCTCAATCAGACAAAAAAAGAAGAAGAGTGGAACAAACTGAAAAACTAGGCTGACATTAGCCAGTGGTCAGCTTTAAGTGTCATATCCCTAACAATGTGTAGTTAAAGACACATTCACAACAGAATTTGTTTTTTTTAAATAAACTATATTTTAATTTTATTTAATGTATGAGTTTTTAAATTGTATCAAAACAGCATTGTTCTGACTACTAGTGTGGAGTGTCATGTTTGCCAAAACCTTTAATACAGCCTGACAAGATTCACTATCACATAGACGTGTCAAACACTCCTTTTAAATTAGTTTGCTTATAAATGTGCTTGGCTACAACTGTACTAAAACAGCAGTGAAAGTGACAGCACTAAGGTCAACTCCATTATCTAGATGGGATGACAAATGCTATTAAAACTGCTGGACCCAAAATAAGCTTCATTTTTTTAAATCAAAATTGACTGCCAAATGAATAAACATGTATTTACAAATGCAGATTTTTTTGTGGCATTAGTGGTACAAAATGGATTTTAAAAATAATGGTAACACTTTACAATAAGCTTCCATTGTAACATAAGTTAACTACATTAATTAACATGAACTAGCAATGAAAAAGTCTTCTAAGCATTTATTAATCTTGGTAAATGTTCATTTCAACACTAACTAAGGCCCTGTCCAGACGCGTTTAGCTGTATATGTAAAAATTTTGTATCGTATAGGTGATTTGTTCAGACAGATCCAGCATTTTGGGAGCCTGAAACCACTATTTTTTTTAAATCATGTTCCAGAATGGATGAATATGAACATGACACCTTTGCGTTTTCGTGTGTACAGCCAATCCGTATACTTTGTGAAACGATGATGTCATCACCCCACATTTCGCCCTCAGTCAGACACCGCTACGTCACGTAACAGCAACAACAACAACAAAGGCGGACTACATGCTTGTGATCGTGCTGCAGAAGCTACTGAGCCTATTAACTTTACTAGCACCGCATACTGGTCTGACATATATACTACATCATTTTGAGATGGTTTCATGGTTTCGTGTGTCCGCAGATATTTCTTGAGACGACGCCGTGTTCATAGAAGAATGAGGGAAAAAAAGACTGGATAGGGAAAGCTCTGGCTTTGTGTGGATGAGCCCTAATACATTATTAAAATCAAAAGATTTATCTGTAAATATTATTTAATGGACTGGAACTAATGGGAACCAACAATGAGCAGTTGTATTTTTAATAACTAACATTAACAAAGTTTAATAAATAATCTCCTGATCATTGATAGTTAATGTATTAACACCATAGTTCACCCAAAAATGAACATTTTGTCATCATTTACTCATCCTCATGTCATTCCAAACATGTATAAGTTTCTGTCTTATATTGAATGTTAAAAGAATGTTAAAAGAAGATATTTTGAAGAATGCTGGTAATCAAACAGTTGATGGTCCCCATTGACTTCCATAGTATTTCTTTCCCTACTATGGAAGTCAATGGGGACCAACAAGTAGTTCTTCAAAAATTCTTCAAAATATCTTCTTTTGTGTTCAACATAAGAAATAAACTAATACAGATTTGGAACGACATGAGGGTAAGTGATGACAAAATTCATTTTTGGGAGAGCTATTCATTTAACAAACTTTAAGCAACCTTACCAAATAATATTTTCAAATCCGTTTCCGAAATACTTTCATTGTTCACAGATGGTCCCACTCCAAACCCACGCTATTGGTTGAGCTAGTGGAGCTTTGTTGGATAGCTCAAACAAACAATTTACATTTTTCAGGTAAATAAACATGCCAGCTATAAAAATAGCAGAAAAACTTAAAAACAGTCTAAAATGACCATTCAGTGGAAAAAATGACTCAACAGAGAGACTGAAGGCACAGTATTTTGGAAGTACCAGAATTC